>OX439483.1:19267858-19277472 GCA_949320155.1 Melangyna quadrimaculata | reverse complement strand
AACTTTTCTCATAAAATGACTTTTAATTTTTCAATGATGAACTACCTTACCAATGATCATTGAAAAAAATAAAAGTTATGTTATGGGGAAGATATGGATCACAATGAATTTTTTTTGGAGGAGAAATATTTTTGAAGTCGTAAGCTATATTTCTGCATTAAAATATTAAATGATTAAACTTTCCAAGGGTCTCAAAATAAACAGCTAACTTTTTCAATGATGGTTTTCAATGATAGCTATGCCCCTTAGAAGAACGTTTTATTATTTGCAGAGTTGTGTAATACTAAAGATTTTTGTGCAAAGTAGACTAAATTTTAAAAGTCAAATTTTGAAAAGCTTAAGCCTAGTACGCAGATCGTGACATTCTTAACCTGTACTGTACTTAAAAATGTATCCGCTGCACAAAAAATGCCCCCGCTAAATTTTTTCGATTTTTTTTTTAATAAATTCTTACATTATTTTACTGTGATTGACTCTATGGAGTCTTTGGATGGCACTTGGTGGAACTTTGATGTCATTGTTAAAACAAAAATAAAACCCTTGTTAATTTTAGAACCACAATAATATAATTTTTATTATTCCGACGCCTTTCGTCCTATTAAGACATCTTCAGGAAACAAAGTTATGGCGTACAAGTGTTTTATTTGTGTTTTAACAATTATGTAACTGCAAACTGATTTCTATTTTACAAAGTCTGGATTTCTATGCTCAATTTGTCCATCAGTAGAGATTTATTTTTACATTGAAAGTTTTTTTTTAGTTAAGCTACTGTCCACATTACAATTTAATTTTTGTCTCTGCAACTTTAAAATTTGTCTTGAAAAAAAAAAAATAATCTAGATATAAACTTTGATGCGCCGAACTTCATATACTAGGCTTAAGTTTTGAAACAAAAAGTTTGAATAAAAATAGCACGATTTAAAATATTCAAAAAGAAGAAATACAAATTATTCACCTTTTATATTTTTTTTTATTTTTAAATCGCTATCAAAATGAACTTTTGTGAAAAAAAAATGAAAAAGTCATAATCACTTGTCCATCCAAATTTGAAGGTCCAAATTAATCTCATCCATATGTTTTGCGTGAAGAAATCGACCATAAATTTTAACTGAGTGATCATAGGGAATACCAAAAAATATTATCATTTCTTCGTCCCAGAAGATAGGGCTAGCACAAGAAAGAATCACAAATCATCAATCAAAAAATGTCTCTTTGAATTTCTAAAGCAGAATGCCAAAAAATTTCAGAAAAATCAAAATTTTCAACAGAAAAATAGGTAGGTACAACAAATGTTTAAAGAAAATCTGTTTCTTAAATCACTTTTAGCTCGAAAGTCTATTTTTTGGTTTACTTTAATACGACTCTTAGAACTTTTTGCCAAAATCAAACGGAAGTAAAATGATGACATTTGGATCAGCTGGACATTGATGTTTTTTTTTTTTTTGCAAATATGAAACAACGAATTTAATCCAGGGCTTAGACAGGCGAGTATAAAAAAGAATGTGTAACTAGTAACTTTTTGCGCGTTTTGTCAACTAGTATTATATTTTAAAAATACTTTAAAGAGAAGAATAAAAAACAATATTGAAACTATGGAAACAAAACAAAAAAATAAATACAATACATTCATTACACTAGCTGGATAACAAGCAGCCGACTTGCAGGCCAAAAAATCATACTATTAATGCTACTAGTTGGCTGTTGGCTCTCTCGTGCTCTGATGCACTAACATACGTAAAAAAACCGCCAATTTTTTCTTCCATCTGCAAAAATTATTTCTGAACATATCTCAACACATCGTAAATCAACTGAAAAGTAAGGTGTGCTTGTTTACATCATTAAATCAATGCATAAGACTTAAATATGGCGTAGAGGGGTGTCTGTATTGTATAGCCTCATTATATACCCAATCGAATACTGGAAATTGCATGCAACTGCTAAAATAAACCGCCTTGCTCATCTACGCTCACGGAAATTCTCAAAACATTCATTGCTGGAACATGTTCAGCAAAACAGAAATACAAATATTTCCAGAGAAGTTCAATAAAATTCAAGAACATTAAAGACTGTGCCGTAAAGTGGGGGTGGGTGGCTGATGCCGAAGCCGATGGGTGATGTTTGCTTGAGGCGAAGAAGGCATTTGAAGATACACTAGGTATATCCACACATTCCTATCCCATTTCCCATCAGGCCACATGTGTGTTTACCGATGCCGAAACATTCAGCAGCATGCGTCCCAGAAGAAATTGAAATACTCACATAAATATTTAAGTCAGTTTGGTGCTGGCTATAACTTCGTGCCTCATTGGAATTAGCGCGTTTTTCGCAAAAACCAATTGAAACCTTTCAATACATCTATTTAGCGCTGTGTGTATGTGTATCTGTATATGTGTCTCTCTATATAAATATCTATCGCTGGGACTTCTTTTTCGTATCTCGTATATTGTATCTCTGATGGTTTGTGCCTTCTGTTGGTTGTAATTCTAACACCCGTGCCGCAGCCAATTTAAACAGCCAAGCCAACCCTTTTGCCAGTGCGCTATCTCTATCGACCCGAACGCATTTCGTGTAATTAGTTTCAAATAGAAGCAGTAATTACGGGATTAATCGAAGCACCTGATACACCCCAGGTGCAGCAAAGTTCCTTTTTTATGTGCGCATTTATCTCCCCAGACCTCCTCGTTTAATTCTTCTTTTTTTTTTGCCCACCACCCGTATTTGCTTTTTGCTGCAGTTCCAAGCTTTTTCAGTGTTTACATGTTGGATATACCTATAACAACCTTACAGTTGTTGAACTATCTACACAAAGCTAGAAATCGCAACGGTGCGGGTTAAATAAATATATATTTTTTCCCTGATTCAGATTCAGATAGTGAATTGCATCTATAGAACCATCAGGTATCTATCATTATTTGTGAACGTGGTGCAGTTCGGCGACAAGCACGATTTTGACGTTCGATACGGGTTTCTCTCTTTTCCCTGCGTGCGCCTTGAAAGGTCCTTGATTGGATTGCTAACGGTGGATGTTTAAAATAGAAAATAAATATTTGCGTTACTATCTACTCTATTTCCGGTTAAATTGATGAGTTGTAATTTAATTCTCAAGAAACTTAATCAGTGGAATAATAAAAAAGTGTCATACAGGTGGTTTGGTTTGACATAATAATATTATCAAAATTTATTTATTGTGATCGTGTTAAAGTTAAGCAGTTGTATAAAAATAATTTATTACCTTGTGTTTAGTTTTTCTGAAAATAAAGTGTGTGTCTTCCTATACCTATAGCAACATTCATATTTAAAATATTGTGCTAGTTATTAAAATTATTTTACAAGGAAATTAAAAAAAATATTTATGTACCTACTTAGTTAATTTTTTTTTTTTGTTTATTTTTTTATAATTTAGTTTTGTAATTTTGTGTAGAATTTTTAAAATAATAATTCCCTAAATTATAATTCTGACTGCCAACCTTTTGGATATCTGTGAAAATCGTTCAAGAAGCAAAATGGAAAGCGCTTGTGATGTATACCTGATGCCAGAGTATTCGAGCTATTATGATTGTTTATTGGTAAATATGTATCTATCTTTATTTAGTAGGCTAGGAATAGTAAAATGTTTATTGTCGATACATTATTAATATTTTGTTTTAGAAAAAACCTGATTTTTTTTAAATCAATTGGGAAATATGTTTTCTAAACGAACAATTATAGAAAGTTGATTTCTACAATCGATAGTTTATTTAGTCACATGATTTTTCATTGTTTTATTTTTTTTTTTAATATTTAGAATTTTTTATATTGTTTTTAAACATTAGGTTAGATTCTTCAATATTTTATTTATTGGAATTCAACAAAACAAATTAAAAAATGTATAAAAAAAGGTACAAAAATAAAATATTTCCCAAACCCTCTCCTACTTAAGTCATTTTTCCGGAAAAAAATTATATTATTCACATAAGCTTTTTTTTATTTTGGAGTTAGTACAACACTCCGTTGGCAAAAGGAAATAATGGCATAACTTGATAAAACATATTGAAGTAAAATTTATTTGATATATTATTAGTCAAAAATATTATAAAGAAAAACGGCATAAGTTTGAAAAGTGCCATTGCAAAACACAGTTTTTTTTAAACTTATTAGGAAAAGTGGAACATTTTGTTTTAAAACATAAAATAAGTTATAAAACTGTACTTACTTTATTGCGAAAACTGGCCCAACACAAGTTAGTTCTTTTTTCGCTGAAATTTAACGATAAATCTGTGGCACAACACGAATTATGCCACTTTTTCACATAAAAAACACTTCCGTTCACCTCAAACAAATGGCAGAAACTAAATTATGTAATTGTTCATCATAAACATTGTTCCATAATTCTTATTTATGAATTAGGGACGGAAGATGTTTTTTTTTTTTTTTTTTGGGGGGGGGGGGGACATTTGGTATAAAAATGATAAGCTTAATATTTTTTTCTTAAGGTGGCAACTTCTTTTGTGAATATCTTAAACAAGCGATGAATAAACGAACACACTGATGGGGGCTATAGACGAGCTTTTAATTTTTTGTAGTTGCTAGAAAAAAGAAAGGCTTAGTCTTTGATTTTTTTTTGTTTGAACAAACTTTGGAAAAAGATCCAAATAGACCACACCCAAAAATTTTGAGTTGAGGGTTCTGACTCCATGCCGTTGGTTCACACTATATCTCCTGATACTTACAGATAGACAGAAATGTTATCTATTTTATTGTCAAACAAAAATTTCTGAAACAAAATATTCTGATCTGCCAAATTAAAGTCTTGAGTCTTAATTTTCTTGTTGTTAATACAATTTTTCCAGATTGAAGTCGCATTAAAAAAAATGGACACGACTGGATCGCACAAACTTGCTCTCGTCGTTAAAAACTTTAACGTAGCTTGAAGTTGACAATGAGCATAAGAATTGGTTCCATCTTCCATAACTTTATGATATCATTAACAAAAAAGTTTTTAAAACAAAGGACCTCTTACATAAAAATAAATATAAATTTGTTATTTAAATAGCTAAAACAGATAGAGCTTAAAAAGTATGCCATATGATTTGTTTGATAAATATGAATTTATGAAAAAAAAAGTTCAAAAATCGTTAGAGCTGTTTTCTTAAAAATTTATTTTGTATATAATGTAAGGGAAGGTGGCCCCAGAATGGCCCCCCCTTAGGAAAAGTAAAATAAACATAAACAATACTCAACAAAAAAATAAAATCAAAAATTCATTTAAAACAACTTCAACTTATATGAGTAAAATAAACATAGAAAAACTTAAACACCGAACATTGAACGTTTTAGATGTATTTATGGCTTTTGATAATACGTTCTCAGTCCAGGACTGCCTCTCTATAGATCCTTCATATTTTCCAACCATTTTCACTATAAGGAAAATGAAAATGTAAGGGTAAGTATAAAATGGCACACTATGCCATTTTAGGCGGGAGCTAAGTAGGCCATTTTGCCCGTATAGGATTATTTTATTTAAGTTTTAATTCCAAACAGAAGAAATAGTTATAGGCCAACGAATTTCAGTAAATTGAAAAGAAATACTTGAAACTTACATGCATTAACTGCTTTCTCCAAAATTCACTATTTTGTATACAGTTTTTTGTCAACAAATTTTTCTTAAAATTGTATTGTTTCTACTTTTGGAGATGGCTAGAGACATTTTGGTCTGTCAAATTTCAAATAATATCTTGAAGTTGCTAACAGTTCGTATTTGTAGGTGCTGCCAGATAAACTAAAGAATTGTGTTCACAAAACCTTCTAACTCTGTTCGATTCTACGATTTCTGGCAAGGGGCCCATTTTACCCTGGTAGGCCATTTTAGGCCACCTGCAGTTCGAGGTACAGACAGACAGACGGACAGACAGACAGAATTGCGAGCCCTACTTTTTTCGGGTTCCCTATCATCGTAATGTTGGGGAAAATTATTATCTCGAATCCTAAACTTGCCCTAAACGCTATAGTACCTATATTATTATTAATCTACGAAATAATGATTTTAATAATCCGCGGGCTATTTACATTTTTGAAACTTTTATTTATTATTCACAGAATTTTGTAAAACAGAATTTTGTGGAGCTGAATTTTGAGAAACAGGGCTTTGAAAGCAGAATTAAAAAATAATTTCGACCCTGGCAGAATTTCGACCCCAACCCTCAAAACTTTCAAAAAGAAGGAAAAATGTTAAAGGTAATCTGTTTCTGAAATAAAATATGTTGTGATTTCACAACAAAAATATTTTCAATTTGGTTAAGCCCCATCAAAATTAATAAGTGTTAGGTAATAGGTAGGGCTAGGCAAAGCATTCGACATTCGTGTGGTGCGACTGAAGAAAGAATCTCTCTACTAAACAGTAGGTATGTCCTAAGATGGGCTTAAGGGTAAATTGATGGATATTCCTAGAACCGGGAGTATTATGGTTGAATAGTTTAAAGGAAGGAGTGCAACTAGCTATTTGACTAGAACTCTGTTTATAAAAATTGCGTTAAAATAAAGAAAGACATGAAACATTACGGCGGTGTTCGATAGATGTTTTGAATATCCTTAAGATACTTTATGTACATATTTTCCAAACTTAATTATGTACCGATTTTTTGAATATAAGTCTAGTAATCTGTGTATTTTGTATGGGAAATTTCAACCATTCGATGGCACGTGTTATTTTCTTAAAGCGCAGTTTTGTACACAAAATTACTATGTTAACCTAAAAATGTATAATTTTGTTAATTTTGTCATTTTTCCTCTAAAACGTCACGACAAACGATATATAATGTTGTATAGTCAAGTCATGTTCTGAAATCTATGAAATTTTAAGCCGTCAACGTTTTCCAATAAAATTTTGTATAAATAAATAAATACTTTTGAATAAAATGAGTTCACAAATATTCATGTTGTGTTAGTTTAACGAAAAGACTATTCAATTTTAAATTGGGTGCTGAATACCACACAAGTCAATCAAATCAAATAAATTATTATTCTTTCTGTTTGACTTGAAAATTTCTTAAATCCTTTCATAACAATTCACACACAAAATCACTATGTAGATATGTAAGTAAAAAAAAGATTTTTCTTAAAATAAATCTACAACACTCATTCATATTATAAATTGTTTGATTGACCTTCAGTGCAATGTTTGAATTTTCTTTATTTATCTCTTTTATTGATTGAAATCTATAGATCTATTTATGGATTGTATATTGAGGTAGTTCTTCGCTCGCAGAAAGATAATTTAATATTCAAACTTTGAGTAGAGCAACAAAAAACTGGAATTCAACACTTTATTAATTCAAATTACAAATTTCGTTCAGAATATCAGAAATAAATAGATCCGTTTGAATTATGATTTAATTGTTTCCTGATGATGTTTTCTTTTATTTTTTTTCGTCGTAAATTATTTATCTGTGATTAACAACATTAAATATTTAAAAACTTTTATAATTCAATTAAAAAGTACCTTCAAGTGGCCTCAACTCCAGAAATAATTGTTTTTCGCCCAGAGTATTACAGACTGACTGAAGAGCCCACTGTTATATCTGGGCGAAACACAATTATTTCTGAAGATGAGGTCACTTGTACTTTTTTATTGAATTTATATTCATTCACTCCACTTAAAACCGAAGTAATTTTGATATTTTAATATTTTTGTTTCTTCATCTTTATTATTTAAAACGTTTATAACTTTTGGTACTGTTTTTTTATTATAGGTAATAGTACCTAATAATTTGTAATACATGGCTATAAATATCTTAGGTCTTTTTAAATGAAAGCTGAATTGAACGTTACTTCTTAGAAGCAATAGCATCAATCGGGAGCGTGAGTGGATTGAGAACTGTGTGTTTATATCTCATGAAATTCCAGGATTGGCATCCATGTTTAAACCAGAAATACACAGTTTAGAATGATGCATAGAGTGGGGCACGAACCCGTATTATAATTATATTATACACTATATTATACACTATTGGTATTGGCAACCGCAATTTTTGAAAAACACTTTTGTTGCTCCCTTGGTCAAGTCAAATGTTTAATCAGTTTCAACAAAATAATGTAGGTTCCTTATTTTTCTTTATATTTCTAACAAAACCTCTATGCTTCTTTAAAAGAAAAAAAAAATAACTTCACAAAAGTTAAACCATTTTCCAGAGAAAAAAATAATCTAAAACTTCTTTTCATATAGTGCAAATATCTGTCAATTTAATTTGAAATAGAATTTAATTTAGCTGAACGGTTTGGTCCTTTATATCTTATGAAAGAAAGAAAATAAAAGTGAAGCAAAAAAAAAAAAAACAAAATTCCATGGAATAACTTTTTCATATCTCATATATTGCATCTTCTATAACCACTCTGTGTGTGCTGTGCCATGGCCCAATGTGGTGAACTGCAGCTCTTTTTTACTGCTCTACTTTACCCCCTATATCTATATATCCTCCCCTGCCTTGCCTTGTTGTACAGATCCTCTCACCTACCTCGATACAATATATGTACACAGAAAACGTCATTGCCAATATCATATCTCAGCATCAGATCGAAACTGACACACAAAATCAAAGATTCATGGCTTTGCAAAGTGTTTGAGTTTTTATTCTTCTTCAATTTGAAGGCATGAAGATTGGTCGGATGCTGCGGGAGTAGGCAAGCATGCAGGCATAGAGACTTTTCTCCCAGCCAGCAGTGATGCTGCCTATAGCCTTATAGTTGGGTTGCATCTTTTTTGCCAAAATTGAATTTGAATTTAATCAAAAAGAGGAAAACAAGAATTGTGCAATGCACATTGCACAGTCTGGAGAGAGAAGCATACATTGAACAAAAAAAAAACCAACAACAACAATAACAATAACAAAAACAACAACTAACTGCATAGTACACACACGTCCAAGTACTTATTTCTTAGATTTAACCCTCTAAGCGTATGTGGCACTGGGAAACTGAAGTAAACAATCTTTGGCAGTTTAGAAGGTTGAAGCACAATAAAAGAGCTATACAAGAATAAGGCCAACATCCCGTTACCGAATCCGATATATTCTACAACACATAGAAAAGAAAATGAGATTGGGCTGGGCAAAGGCATAGCTGCTCTATAGCTAGCTTCATGAAATAGGACGACGAAGAAGAAGAGTATTTTGTTCTTTTTTCCTTACTGGCGAAGTCCTCAAGAGGAAAATTCAAAAATAAAGTTTTGCTCGCATAACAAACTGATACTCGAGAAATACAATTTTCAATTTGCATTTAAACGAATCGTAACCGCAATTTTGACAAGTGTGAGAGTTGAGAGGGTTATTTATGTCAGCGTCAGAGATGTGTGGGTGGATGTTTGGAGCAGAATTGAACTTGTATAAGGTCAAACAGTGTTGCCACTGTAATTTTTTCGACTTATTTAGTCATTAATTTAATTTAATTATTTTTTTTTATATATCTTTGTTTTTATTTATTTATTTTATTTATTTTATTTATTTTATTTATTTTATTTATTTTATTTATTTTATTTATTTTATTTATTTTATTTATTTTATTTATTTTATTTATTTTATTTATTTTATTTATTTTATTTATTTTATTTATTTTATTTATTTTATTTATTTTATTTATTTTAT
>OX439483.1:19132858-19265358 GCA_949320155.1 Melangyna quadrimaculata | reverse complement strand
ATGTGTGTGAATGTCACAAGTTTATGTGATAAGCATAGAGGAGTGTTTATGAGATATCCTTTGTGCCATTGCTAGGTTGGTATATATGATGGCATACGAAGAAAGACTTTTCTTCTTTTCTAGTTATGGTGTTTGTTTGTTTGTTTGTTCATTTTTCTTTGCTCTTTTAAGAAATCCTGCGGATAAATGTACATATCTATGCATACGGTCAACCAAGTTCATGTTCATCTAAGAGTTTGTATCAGTTGTGCTTTTTTATTATATATTCTTGTATGTGGTGCTGTGCATTGTGCATCATCATTTTCTTTCATGAAAATCTAGAATGAAGTGGGAAGTGTGGTCATACTGTCTCTTTTCATATCAGTCCTCTGTGGTGTCTGGAGAAAATTTTATTCGTTTATTCCTTAAATCCATTTGGTCTTTTCTTTTTATTTTAGATTATTGCTGTGTCCTTGCGATACGAGTATGAACTTTTCGTGGGTGATGGTGTATATTTAGAATTTAAGTTTAAACTAAATGACACTATTTATTGAGTTTTGCCTACCAAAGGGCTAGTTTTGAGCCATTTCGTCTGTAACTGGTTAGGAGTGCCGTTTAAATTGCGAAAATGAAATCGGATATAAAAAGGTCATTCCAGAAAATCATTGGTTTAAGATTATCAAGTTTCATTAATTACTGTTTTAAGAAATTATGGCAATAGTTTTGAATTTGTAGTTTTAGAAAATAATTATTTAATTGCTAGAAACTGATTTAAATGTAAATACATATGGAAATCCTTTGGAAAAAAGCATTCTCATTCTCTACAAAATTTGAAACATTTCTGAGAAACTTTTCTATTTTCTACTTTCCGCATGAACCTTCTTAGGTTCTTAGACACAAAAATTGGTACGCCCGTTTTCTCAAGTAATATTATGCTCACCCAAACACAGCTTTTCATGGAAATAAGGTAAAACAATAATTAAACTCGCTACAATCCCTTAAGGGTCAGTAATCAGTTTAGCTGACTTAAGCCAACTTAGCGTGCGAAAACCAAAATTAATTAAATTATAAAAGTGGTGTTACTTTGCGCCCCCTGGTGTTACTTTGCGCCACTGATGAAAAGAGCTTGTTTCTTGATTCACGCTCAGATATGATTCGTTGCTCTAGCTCGATATACATCAGGATGCATACAACATGCACAGAACATACAGAGGCCGAAGGAAGTTAGCCGAAAATCACTTGTTTGGTCTTCTCCATTATCGTAATGTTAGTTTTGATTAAAATCTCGTAGTTTTTTTTGACACTTAACACAAAATATTTTTGCCCTATAGTGCAAGTAAAAAAGTACGTATACGCCCGGGTGTACTTTTCATTTAACATCCATTTTAAAGACAATAAATATATGGAATGCTTGTTTAACGCGTAGTTTGTTGCTTTGTTCCATGTTTAGGGATAAATGCAGTCATTATAGAACTTTTTAACACTAAATTATTTAACCCCAGCGCCATCTATCTACTCCAGATTTTAGTTTTTGACACAAAATCATAGTCATTTTGAACTATAAACATAGAATTTGATTCCATTTTAAATCGCAAGCTTTTTTATGAAATTCCGTAACCTAATAACAAGGTGATGAATAAAATAAAAATGAATGCAAATAAAAGTAGTATATGAGTGGGTAAATTAACACCGCTTCAAAACTCTGATGGTGATGGAGAGTACGACTAAACCACACTCACACTGACACACCCCAACACACATACACACAAAACAGCAAAAGCAAAAGTTTATGCAAATTTAAATTAACTTTCCGCATAAGTACTTAAGTATAACTTAGTTAATTTGGATGTATGACGGAAATGTGGAGGCGTGACAGGGCCGATATGGTGTCGACAGTTGTGGGTGTCGGGTGACAGCGTATATCGTATGAAAATATATATATGCGAATGAGTTGAAAGTATATGGTAGGTACTTTTATATATCCTTTATAAAGTATTTCGATGGCTGAAGTTTTTAAACGCGCTTGCAAGAAGTTTTCTTTTTTACGAAACTCATTCGGCAGAATGATGTAGAGAACAACCAACATCCAAAAATTAAGGGTGCAACCATGCTACACTCTCTGAGTGGTTTTGGTGTAGTACACTGCTGCTCTGGGTCAAAAGATCACTTTGAAATACATTTTTCGCTGATGATGTTGACGACGACGACGCAACTATGTATACACACACACATGCAGAAAGGATTTTTATTTCCTTCCAAACCTAACTCCTTATCATTCTGCAATTTCGTTTCCCAAGTACATACCTATACTTTGAATATATATAAAATAATAGACCGCGCGAACTTGCATGTGTATTCCTCTAAAACGGATGAAAGGACAACTAGCGACCCAATCGCTGTTTTTTTTTTTGAGTGAGCTGTGAAGTGGAAAAAATGAGAAAAAATGAGAAATGCTATGGTAAAGCAGTTATTATTCATAATATTTGGAGTGGAATCAAGGATTTCAGTTGGTTCTTGAGAAGAAAAATAGTCATGAGTGTGAATTAAAATTTACCAGAGGACTCGCATACAATTCCACAACCTAATCTTTGACTTGATTATTATTAAGGGTATATAATGCTTGATATGCCTTTGATGTGGTAAGTAAATGAAGGCTGTTTAAAGAAAGGCACTTATAGCAGGGGACCCAGAACACAGAGTATCAAAGACTTATTATATCAAATTTGTATGAATGTAAAATTAGTTTAAGTTTAGTTAGTTATAAGCTCTTTACAAGTTTTTTTTTCTATAATATTGTATAGGTTTTTTTTTTCAGAGAACTTTTTCATATGTTTGACTTTTTTTAAAAGAATTAATTAAAGTTAAGACTTGAGTTGAATTGCTTTGAAATGCGCCGGTGATTATGAAAGTAGACTAGGGCATACAAATCAAGTTACTTATAACAGATATTATTTGAATTTTATTTTTAACGGGAGCGAGCTATACCGGCAGGGGCGTATACAGCTTTAGTTCTTGGGGGGGGTCATGCCAAAAAAAAAATAACACAAACTAATATTTGTTAAAAGTCAAGTGCCTTATATTTTTTTTTTCATATTTTACTGTGCGTAGCTATATAAAAGAAAAGGGAAAAAACCTTAATTTACTATACTTAAGGGTTTTCCAATAGGGACGGGTCGATTTTGACAGCTCGTAGCGGCCATATTGTTTCTTTTACTTTCGGTAAAAATATCGTCTTTTAATCAGTTACTACAGACAAATCATCATGGTGAGTTACAACTTCGAGCAACACGTGCAAATGATGTTTTAGAGCAGTTAGAAGTTTATCCCAATTTTGGTCGAAAAATCATCTTTAGCGATGGGGCCTATCTTTGGATGAATGGGTACGTGAATAAGCAAAATTGCCAGATTGGGGACGACACTAATACACGCATGATTCACGAGGTGCCAATGCAAGTTACTGTTTTGTGTGGATTTTGGGCTGGATGCCTGGAGGCGTCATCGGTCCGTACTTCTTCGAAAATGATGCTGGCCAGGCCATCACCGTCAACGGCGATCGCTATAGGTCGATGATCACCAACTTCTTGTGGCCTAAATTGGATGATATGGACACTGAAGATATATGGTTTCAACAGGATGGCCTTACGTGCCACATCGCTTAAGACACAATCGATATTCTGCACGAGCGGTTTCATGGCATGGTTATCTCGCGCCGAGGCGACGTGAATTGGCCACCAAGATCGTGTGATTTGACCCCTTTGGACTTTTTCTTGTGGGGCTTTCTTAAGTCGCAGGTCTATGCGAATAAGTTGCAAACCACCTCAACCCTCAAAGAGAACATAATCGATGCCATCGGTCAAATTCAGCCTGATTTATGCGCCAAAGTCATCGAAAACTGGACCTTTCGAATCCGCGCCACCCAGTGAAGCCGGGGCGGCCATTTGAACGATGTTATATTACTATAACAGGGCTCTCAAATAAAGATAAAACCTTATTGATACCTTATTGAACCTAGACCAGCTACCTCTGAGGCCTATGCACTACGCATTGCGCCACCGAGGTCACCTGATCATGCCCATTCAATGTAAGGTTTTGTCTTTATAAATTGCGTATTGAGACAACCAGCATCTTTACTAGCCGCACCACAAGTTGGTTGTTGATCATTCGGGTTCTTTCTCTTTTCTCCATTTTTGAATTCGCTTGATCATTTGTTTTGAATTTTATTCAGAATTTATTTTAATCCTATCAAAGTTTTTATTTCAGCCAATTGAAGTTGCAGGAAAAATTAGTAAAATATCATAGGGACTGTGCACGGTTTTCTGTTTCTTAATTTTAGTAAATTGGCATAAATATTCACTACTGAAAACGAAAACAATAGCTCTGATTTTTAAAAATGGCCACTTGTTTAAATTGCTCTTTTTACAATAGTGGACAAACTAAAATACATTACAAATTCGTATTATAATTTAATACAAAGATTCCTTTACGTTGCGTTTCAAGAAAAGTGTGAACAAAGTTCACGAGTGATTTTGATATGCTTCTGATTTGAAAAAAATATATGTCTCTAAGACGCCACCGATGGAAAAGTGAAATGCACCTTCCAAAATAAATATGTCCATCAAATATACCTTATCTTTATATCTTTCTTACCAGTAAGCCTTTCTGATAAAAATAATGGACAACATTTTTAAATTCTACGAGCCTAGTCGCTTTTCCTCCATAATTCCATCCGATTGGTCAAACGGTTCACCGCAAGGAGTTCCAAAAAATCTCCTTTACCATGCCTATTGGCTTTTGCATTATGGGATTCATAGGTTACTTTGTAAACGTAATCCACATCCAATTCAATAACAATATTGTTCGACCGTAATTGTTGAATAAGTGCAAACAAAATCCTTTCATAATAGGTTTCATCATAGTTTTATATATTTATGTCTTTTATCGTTAACTTTAATATTTTTTTGTTAGAATAACTATAAATCGAAAATTATCACTCTTTTTGCTTTTAGAAATAATCTGTCATACCGAAATCAAACAAAACAATTTTTGTATGTGTTCTATAATGTGTTTAAAGATTTTATTTTCAGAAAAAAAAAATGTTCTTTTTTTGAAAATCCTATTAGTTTTTACTTTACCGAGTGGTAGCAACTCCGCACTTTGATTTCTGTTTGGTTTAACAGGTTTTGGCTGTCATCTCAAAACGGAAACTAGCCTATGCTTATATTTTAAGATTTGAATGCATTATCATTTTATGAGAAGTTTGTTGTTATGTTAAATTTAAGATACGAGGAAGAAAATCAAAGTATCATCGATTGACTACAAAATAACGTAGGTATTCCATTGCCATGAAAATTAAATTTCTTATTGAATTGAAGTTACCAACATTCAAATTCTCTATTGAATTCTAAACTAACAATCGAAAATCCTACTAGCTTTCTTAGTAACCAACTTTCATTTTTTTTTTCTATGTGGTTACTAAATAGTTATTTCAGATCAACAAAATAATCTTGAGTTCTCGGGGGGGGGGGGGGGGGGGTACATGTTGGGTACATGTTGGACCGGTGGTGGTCCAACTTGCCCCACTGGTTTAAAAATGTATACTTTTTATTGGGTTGAGTGCTGTGCTTGCATAAGAAAGGCTTAAACTGGACATTGTCATATTTATTTGCATTAATTGCAGAAGCGATTACGATAAGTAAATCTACTTTAATGTTTTACGTATTAATTTTTGTATATCCTATTTTATCCAAGAAGAGGTTTTTGTTTTAATTCGATAATTTATTTTTTGCTTTTTATTATTTTAATTTATTTTTAATATTTATTTCTGTCCGCTAAAAAATTATTATCAATTTTTCAGTTTTCCCTCCTACTGGTCCAAACCGCTAGTGGGGCAAGTTAGACTTTTTGGACTTTGTGCTCTTGAGGCTATATAATTTTTCTGCTGTTACACATTTTCAATGTTTAAGCCTTTAGAAGCATTAAGAAGCAAATAGTCTATTCTTTTAATTGATCCCACTTTTAAAGTTGTACTGTGAGCGGTTTGGTAATTAAAGCACTTCCAGAAAAAAGTGGTCCAACTATCCCCGCACTACCCTAAGCGAAAATAGATGGTTTCGCAATTCTGTCTGTCCTCTCCCGTACAGCCTTAACGGCTGGAGGGATTTTCTCCAAACTTGGTATACAGTGTTTTTTGACTAATGCCTAGACATATTTTTTTTGGACCAAAAATAACGGTACCTGCCATGCAATTTTGTTCGCCAAAATGGAAAACAATATTTTTCTCAAAAACGGATCCGAGGATTTTGTTAAAATAAAATTCAAATAAATTAAGTAAGGAAATGCTACTTTTCAATAATTTTTTTTTTCATAAATTAAATATTTTGGGTACTTCCAGTACAACCATTTTTTTTTGTTTTTGATTTTCTCGAAAACAGTTAAGTTGAAAATTTTCATTTTTTGTATGGTAAATCTTATAAAAAATATATGCATTACTGTGAACCAAAATTTAAAAAATAATTTTTTTTGAAAATTTAATAAAAAAAATCAATTTTTTTTTTGAAAACCACTTGGTCAATATTTTCAAAACTAGGTGTATAGATAGATATATTGATATAGATATAAGATATTTTTTTATAATTTTGTAGAATTCTCCAAAAAATCGTCTTTCTAAATTAAAACGGTACCTTCCAAAACAATGTTGAAAAACCGTTAGGAAAAAAATTATTTTTTCGAAAACGGCTCCAGGAATTATGATATAAAGATGTGCGTTTACTATTTAAGGTATGGTCAATATTTTTATGAAAACAAATTTTACTGATGACGGTTAATAACTGTACCTGTCAAAGAACTGATTTTTTTATTTTCAACCTTCACAATTCAAATAATTTTACACATACAAATTTTCAAAAAAATAATTTTTAAAAAAATATTGAATTTTTTTTTTGAAAACGGGTTGATGATTTGTTTGTATTTTGTGTAAAATTTTTTTTATTAAATACTAAATGTTGGCATACTAGATTTTATTTTTGAAAATGAGCGAAAAGTTTTATATATAAAAAAATAATTTTTTAATAAGAAAACCGCTCCAACGATTTTTTGTTTATTTGTTTCATAAATTCATATTTATAAAACAAATCAGGCATACTTTATTTTGAACTCTTACTGTCCAAGCTATTAAAATAATCAATTTATAGTCATTTATAGTAATAATTTTTGAATTTTTTTTTTAATGCTATTATAATTTTTTGGAACCAATAGCTATGTACTTGTACATCATCGATTTCTAGCTACGTTAAAGTTGTTAGCTACGAGAGCAGGTTTGTGCGATCCAGTCGTGCCCATTTTTTATTTTTGTATTGCTTCAAAGTGATCAGTAAAAATGCCTTTTAATATATTTTTTTAATTTTCATGCTAATATTTCTAGGACATTTTCTCATCAACAGGGTCTCGAAAATGTTATTTTACCGAATTCAAAATAGACATACAATTCTCAAAATATAAACAAAAATCCTTTAATGCTTAAACATGGTAGGGACCCGTAGGGACCCGAAGGGACCTTCCACTGACCATAACAAAGCAATGGCAAAAAGTCCCCGTGCGTCGATTAGACAGGAGAACAACTTTTTACGCATGGTCAAGTATCGAAAAAATCATTTTTTACCAAATAACTTTTTAACGATAAATACTATCGAAAAGTAGTTAGTGTCTCATGTCTTTTGATAATTATGTTGTTTAGTTTAAAAACCAGCAACGAAATGTCTCTATCCGCAAATTGCCCAAAGCTTTTGCATCAAAAAAGATGATATTTTATGTTTTATCGTTAAGGAACCCACAAGCCCAACATACAACCAAATGCAATAATAAGAATTTCGTAATTGGGGTGAATATTTACAATTTGACTTTAAGAGTAAGAGCCCAGGGCCGCCAGACATACGTCATTTTATCAAAGCTAACATTTTTTCTGCGAACAGATACTATGGTGACTAAGATCAAATGGATACTAAGAATCTTCAATCCGGGTGCAATTAAGAGGTAGCGAGTGTTAAAGTTGCATACAAATGTTGAAACACACTTTTTTATCAAAGCTGAATTTTTGATATGTCTTAGGGGATGGTGTCATTTACTTTATTGGACACTTGCCAGACATCTACGTGAGCCAGACATCTAACGTGAGCCAGACACTTAGAATATGTCAAACTAATCGTGTCGTTTACGTTGTAGTTTTAAAGCTAATATTTATATGTGTTATGGGCAACTGTTTAAAGATAATTCCCCATCAGCTATACATCTACAGTGGGGCGTATTCATCAGACAGACATTTAAAAACAGCTAAAATAAGCGAAAAAACACGTTGTAACAAAGAATTATTATTTTGTCAGTTTTACGGTGATGTAAAGCCCCGCTGTAGGTGTCTTTCTGATAACAAAATATTGTAGAATATTTGCCCATAGAAATAATAAAATCTTGATTTGATTCTGTTATGTAAATGGCACGATTAGTTTGACAGATTTGAAGTGTCTGGCTCACGTAAGGTCCCACTGTAGATGTCTGGCAAGTGTCAAATAAATTAAATGACACCGTCCCCTTACACCTATACAAAATTCAGCTTTGATAAAAGAACACAATGTTGCAACATTTGTATGCAACTTTCACCTTAAATTTTGTGGAATTGTTTCTCACCTAAAACCGCGCGAATTTTTAATATTTTTTGCATAATTCTCCTTTGTTCCACTTAGGGTATGGTCAGTTCCAGGCAGACGCTTATGTTGTCAGTTGGTGAACTTTAAGTTTATGTGTCATAAAGAGTACCTTGGGTGGGCCGCTTCGTGGGTTCAAGGATTTTAACTCCCTTTTCAGGTCCTCACGCGGCTTTGTCGCTCCGCTTAGGGTATGCTCAGTCGCCCTGCAGGCGCCTATGTTGTCAGTTGGTGTGCTTCAGTTGAAAGCACACCAACTGACAACATAGGCGCCTGCCTGGCGACTGAGCATAGCCTAAGCGGAGCGACGGAGTCGCGTGAGCGGGACAGAAGACCCTAAAAGGTAGTTAAAATCCTTGAACCCGCAAAGCGGGCCACCCAAAGTACTCTTTATTACATATAAACTTAAAGTACACCAACTGACAACATAAGCGCCTGCCTGGCGATTGATTTAATATAATAGTTAGGGCGTTAAGGCCATATTTTAGGTCAAAACTTGCACCTCATTCTGACGGGATGAGCTTTGGTACACTTATAGTCCACATTCTAAGTTTACTTTTAAGAAGTGTTGCCACAGTGGCAACACTGGCAGATCGTAAATATAAGGGTTGTCTTCTGACCATGTCTTAACACGAATCGGAAATCGGGAACCAGACATCGGTTGATATCTTGGAAAGTCTCGTTGGATTTAAAATACTTGAAGCCCTAGGAATATATTCACTATTTGATCCCTGCCTCACCCTTGTAAGCGAGGCAAGCAAAATACCCTCGGCGAATAAGGGTTTTTATTTGCCAATAATGGTTATAAAATGAATATTTATAAAATTTTAAGATGAGCATCGACGTAGAATTTCATTTTCTACAGCACATTCCAAGTATATTTTGATCCATGTATTAGTTTTTTTTATAAACGCTTTTAAAATGGGGGGAGGGGAAAGTGGGAGTATATCAAATCACTTTATATTTATCTTGGTATAATCTAAGCATATTGCACATGACCTTTGGGTAATTTTTAATGCACAATCTTATGCAATCAAAATATTTTCAATATAATTTCCCTAGAAAAAGTTATAAACTTTTTATAAAATGATCACTAAATTTTCAGTGAAACGAGTATAACAATACCAAATTTCAATGGTATGGTGATGAAACTTGGCACACATGTCTCATTTGTCGTAAGAAATTAGAATCAAAAGAGTCCATACAAATATCTGGGCGAAAGGGTGTTTTTTTGAGATTTTTAAAAGAACAACATGGATCAATTTAAAGTTGTACATAGTGAATCAAAGAATTTTGTATAAAATTTGATTTTTTTTGATTATTTTAATTTTAAGTTTTTTAATTTATCTTAAATCAAAAAACACAAACGAAAATTCTTAAAAAGGCAAACAAAGGCATTTATTAAATAAAGAGAATATAAACATTAATAAAGGTTTAATTATAGGTATAGCATTGAACTACCATCAGCTTTTTGAAGTTATCAGGTAACAGCCTTCTACGATTGTCTCTTAAAAGCATCTTAAATGGGCTTAAGGACCTTTCTACTTGAACAGAAACCAGTGGAGCAAATTTTAAACTCTCTACATCTTTCAATGTGAAAAAAAAAATATTTTTAATCAGAAATAGCAAGAATAAAAACGAAAAGTTACACTAAATATATAGTCTTAGCTAAGATTTAATCAGTATGGTTCTTTTGTTTTCATAATTTTGATGATTTGCAACATAAGAAGTAAACATTTTAAATTTCGAGCAAGAAAAAACATAAGTTTTAAATTAATAATGGGAGAGTGATAATCCTGAGGTTTTTGCAATTTTAATGATTTGTTAGTTAGGTAAATAAAAAAGTAATAATTTTAAATAATTTTGAATGTTTTGCAATTTTAATAATTTGCCACATAGAAAGTAGGTAATAAATTTAAATGATTTGGAATTTTTTGCAATTTTAATGATTTTGATGATAAAAATAAATAATTTTAAATGGTTCGCTATTTTATGCAATTTTAATGATTTGCCACATAAAAATTAATAATTTGAAGAAATATTTCAAAAACTATTCCGATAATTTAAAGCTATTTGCAAAATTTGTATAAATGCAAATGCAATGCAGTTTGTTTTTGCAGAATTTTTTTATTTTGAAAATTGACAAAAAGACAAAAAAAGCACTAACACGTTAAAAGCCAAAATAAAAAAAATACATATATGTATTTTGAATCAGGAGGACATGAAGCGTGTTTGTATAAAGTCGATATGATAACGCAAAAAAAGGCAAAGTTAGCAAAATCCTTACCCTTATCTCTGATAGACTGTTACACCCGTGGCAGTGAATCACAAGGCTATATTTTTTTTTTAAATTAAATTTTTATATTTTCGTGATCAATGTAGCTTTAAAAAAAGTTACTTAAAGTAAAGATGAATAATTATTGCGGTAGTTATTGAAAACACGGATATCCTTTGATTATAATTGTAGGAGCAACAGCGCAGAAAGTAAAAAGTAATCCACTGTTGACACCTTTACCCTACATGTATAAAATGAAGCGCTTAGAAGATGAAAGTGTTAAGTGACATTTTTGAAATTTGGCTTTTTACCTACAGATGGAAGTGTTATATAAGAACTTAAATTTCTGACTCGTCTGTACTCTTCTATCGCCTCTAGATTCATATTTCGCCAAAGATGAAAGTGTTATATACAATCACTTTAATAATAAACTTTGTGGATGAAAGAGTTAAATGAGCTTAAGTCCTTTATATTAAGTCCTTTATACAAAACTAATTTGATCTGAACATTTCATTTCGTGCATAAAGGTGTTAAGTTGGCATTTCAACATAAGACATTAAAGGTGAACACCATAAAAATCAGTGCATGTGCAGGCAAGAGGCACCATCCAACACACACTTCTTCAAATTTGAATATTCCGACGCAGGTGGCTTAACATGATGGCTAAGTTCATCAATGGTTTTATTTAAATGCAATTTCAGCAGATCCTGGAGAAGGAAAAGAGAAAAAACAAACAAAAAATAAGTTAATTGCAACATATCAAAAAGGCACTTAACACCTTTATAAAAACAAAATTAAATTAAATACAAAAAAGTTCCTAGATAAAGGTGTTAAATGCACAAAAGTGTAAATATCTCAACAATTATTTGCGTTAAATAAAAAAGATTCCTAAAATTAAATTAACCTGAGTTTTATTGACTTTAAATTATCCATACAGTATTTTTATTATTTTCATAAAAAGAGTTATAGGCAATAAACTTTAAATGATTATAACTCAAATGTTTAAAAATTTCGCTTACGTCCTTCATCTTCTAAGCGCTTGAAATGTTCATTGAATATGGGTTTGTTGGTCATTAAATTGTCTTTGATCTCTGCAACCACAAACTTACCCATATTAAAATTAAACTTTTTATTTGTTTACCTTAACCCTTTTTAGTTTTGACCATAGGTAGATTAGATACCTAATAATTTAATGAAACCCATTATTTTGTTTTATTTACTCTTAAGCGCCAAAGTGATGCTGATCTAAAAAGAACTCATACAACACAAGCAATTAAAAATTATCACAAAGTGAAATTCTCCCATCCTTATGTTTTTATTCATTATAATATAATAGTCTAAGAGCTGACAGCAAATTATTGGTTTGGAAGTATAACCAAAATTTGCGAACAAGTAGGGCCACGATTTCAAATTCAACCGTCTGGCAGGATTATTTTGTCGACGGGGCTGGAGGCGGGAGGTTGAAAACCGCGATTTTTCAGATTTTGGTTCAGTGTATATAACCACTTAAATATATATGTAAACTGAAAAGAACTACGCTCTAATCAAGAATTTTGAGGTCCCAGACGATTTGAGTGTCGCCTGACCCAGACAGACGCCCCAAAAGAGGCGAAAACCCAGATTTTGGCTTGGAGTATATAACCACTTAAAAAAATATTAAATTGAAGAGAATTACGCACTGATTAAGAATTTCGGGGTCCCAGACGATTTGATTGTCGCCCGACACAGACAGACGCCCCCCAAAAGGCGCGAAAAAACAGATTTTGGTTTGGAGTATATAACCACTTAAAAATATATAGAAATTAAAGAGACTTACGCACTGATTAAGAATGTTGGGGTCCCAGACGATTTGAGTGTCGCCCGACCCAGACAGACGCCCCCCCCCCCCCAAAAGATGCACAAAACCAGATGTTGGTTTGGAGTATATAACCACTTAAAAATATATGTAAATAAAAGAGAATTACGCACTGATTAAGAATTTCGGGGTCCCAGACGATTTGAGTGTCGGGGGAGGAGATTTTTCCTGATTTTTGTATATATAATTTATATGGTTATACCTTAGAAAAAGAGAGTTTGTTTTCGCCCGTATGGACCTTGGAGGGCGTCTGTCTGGGCCGGGTGACATTCAAATCGTCTGGGACCCCGAAATTCTTAGTTTACATGTATATTTAAGTGGTTATATACTTTAAACCAAAATCTGAAAAATCGCGGTTTTCAACCTCCCACCTCCAGCCCTGGCGACAAAATAATCCTGCCAGACGGTTGAATTTGAAATCTTGGCCCTAGAACCTCAACATACATGTTCGCAAATTTTGGTTATACCTCCGAACCAAAAATTTGCTGTTAGCTCTCGGTCTATATGAACACGTTAATCTTCATACGAAAAACATGAATGTTTTATAAAAATATATGTATCTGCAAAATGAGAAAAATGTTAATAACTTTTGTTTTTATGTCCTGCACAAAGTACAAACATCATTAGAAGTAGTATTTTCAACCAAATACACACTTTTAATTCTTCTTTGTTATCAATCTCACACAATTTGTAACGTTTCTAGTTTTTTTCATTTTTCGTTTGTCAAAACTTACTGTACATTTACAGATTCCCTTAAATATTATACTATCTAACCTTTTGAAACCTAAAAAAGTAGATACCTATACTACCTACAATCCTATATTCATATATGAATGTTAGGAAACAGAGAGCAAAAATATGGTTTTTGCGTGTTGTGTGTAATGTGTTGTTTGTAATCACAGACTTTACATAGCTCTTTGATAAACAAACAAAATTCACAAAACGCCAAAAAGGACTTCAAATGAAAATGAAAACATTTTCTAAGCCTTGCAAATAATAAACACACAAAGTTTCACATCCACACACCCCCATGTACATCACTGTAGTTCTGTTGGTATGTCGTAGAATGTCCTTTTGCAAGCGGTTCGGTTGTTGCTACACAACACTCGTCTGTGGAAAGACTTTGTACACATTTAGTTTTACACCGCGCAAATCAGAAAGTCAGGTGGCATATAGAAAAACTCTTGTACTTCGTTTGTTCATTTGCTTGCTGTTCATTCGACTGTTGCTCCTTTTTTGTGTCGTTTGGTTAAATGGTACACCATATTATAATTACAATTCTCGATACGGAGTGTGTAGCCTGTAGCTGTGTAGTGGTGTATTTTGTGTGTGTTTGGGGATTTTAACATCAATGTTTTTGGATGCAAGATTTTGAAGCATTTTTATGAAGAAAGCGTATTATAAGGCTTTAAGGTACCACGTGCTTACAATCCTAGTGCTAATAGCGGAGGGGCATTGGTTTACTTTGGACAATAATTGAAGCTTTTATCAACTCTAGAATCTGGATGATGAAGGAGTCCAAAAAAGTGCGCCATGACTGAAGGGCGGTGATCGAGCTAAAGCCTAAAGTATTGCACCAATTTGTATAACGTGAACGGGTAGCTGTTATACCTACCTGCCTAACTATTTCGGTTTTTTGTTCAATATATCTCGAAAACGACTTTAACAATTTTGATCAAACTTTATTCCCATTGGTATATCTAGTAAATGGACAATGCAATTGCTCTGATATAATTTTGCACACAGGTACATCATAAGCAATTTATATTTCCAATACAACAACAACTAAGCCCCTATGGCTTTTTCTTGCAAGATATATGATAGCGTTTTTTCGTTCAGTTCATTCGCCCTTTAAAGAAAAAAAAACAAAGAAGAGCAAGTAAGTTGGTATAAATGCGGACCAGTCGTGCATATTTTTTTTTCTCAAACTATCATGATTCAATGAAACTGCCAGTGAGTGTTGTTAACCTTGTCCTTCGATACTTGTATTTTTAAACTCTCCTCCTTTTATATCCTATTATATGTTAAATGTATCATAAAAACCCGAAACAATTTCATTTCGACCACAAACTGTGTAATCAAACAATAAGTCGCCGATAGATTTACAGAACACACTTCTATAAATCCTTCGTCTCATCCGCTGCTGAACAGAACAACATCCATAACATCCACCCTTACCTAGTGAATTATGCTACAAATCCACGACCAGACCATCTATATCCATAAATCCATGGGGTTTTTAATTACAGTGCAAAAATCCTTTAGTAAATATAAACATGTAAAATTCCAGGATGAAATGAAACACCCAACGAGATCCTTTTCGTTGTTTTTATAGATTTCTTTACAATTGTGTTGTTTTTATTTTTCATTGGTTTGGCTGTTCGTTTCACAGGACTGTTTGTGTGAAAATGTAAAATTGTAATATGAAAAGGAATTTCCGTTTTTATTTCATTTTTTTTGTTGTTGTTACCTTGTATGTATTTTGTCTCATTCCATCACACAGTTGCAAATTGGAGGCATGAACCATATTCTATGTGTGCAAAAGTGCATAGGTATCCTTTTCAATATTAAGTCATACAGGTACACCGCAGCTACCGCTGAACAGTTTCGCCTTCATCTCTATACCCGCCGCTGCATCATTCCCCCCTTCCATGAACCATACCGTGTCGGCTCCTATTCCAACCAACTGCGGGATTCTTAAAAAAGTAAGGCTGAGCTGTAGATACGTTTAATGTTTCAATGGTGGCTTTTTCATTAATTTGTTGAAGATAGGAGAAAGGATTTCCAGTATATGAGAGTTTTGCCTTTATGTGATATGCAAAAAACATATTTTGTTTCCTATTGCTGTTGATGCTGATGTTGCAAGCTGGCGGATGCTAGCTTGTGCAGATGATGCTGCGGCGAATTGAAGTAATTACAAGGATTTCGAGGGCTTTTAATTATGAGGTACAATACGAGTGAAACAATGATATTCTACTCGAAGAATGAAGAAATGTGGTTATTAGACGAGAGAGGTGGATTGTGATTATTTTTTTTGTTTTGTTTCCTATAGAAGCTGTTGGAGGTATACATTAGGTCGATGGTACCTATTTGGTTTGGCTCTCTATTATAACAAGGACATTGCCTTTGAAGATATTATTTAACTTTTGACTTTTGCTAATGTCGACACAAGCAGCTCCACTCAGATTAATTTCAGAGTGATGTAAATTTGTATAAGCTAGCTAACTATAAATACGGGAGGGTACAATTGAAAATGGAATACACCACAGCATATCAATTTGGTGTAGATACAGTGACGGAGTATGTTGTTGTTTTCTTTTTAAAATTTGCAGGAAATGCGCTGCCTATACTTTTAAATTTGATGAGCATATTGCGATCATTGAACAAAATATGTAAGCTTAAAATAGGTGCGATTACCGGTGTTAATTGCTGAGGCGCCTTGTGTGGGGAATAAATGCACCTTGGGGCTAATAGGAGGGTTAATAAACATTTTAGTAAGGAACAATTTCGGTCAAAGGTTTGTATATGTTTGTGAAGAAGCCAAACACAAAATTCACCCAAATTAATCCATGTATTTCTGAGAGAACGATCACACTTATAACTTTTCAATATTTTTAGTATAACTTGAAATTTAAGTAGAATTTGAAAATGTATCTTTTAAAATTGCTACAAAAGTTGATTAAAAAAAGATATAAATATTTATAACTATATTTTATCATAGTTGGGGGTTCCAAGTTACGTGTACAACTTAAGTGTCTTAATGTGACCACAGCAATGATGCAAACATTGCTTGTTTCACTTAGTTAACATCATGTTTCTTGGCAAAACTATTTGACCGATTTGCATCAAATTTTCGAATTTCGTCTTGTAGTTCTCTAGAGGTCTATCTAGACTGTTCGATTCAGCAGAATTTGACAATTTTTGAACTTTTTTTTTGAGTGCTTCAAAATTACTTAGTTTTCCTGATTTTTTTTTTTAGTTCATGGTTAGATAGCAACCCCAATATAACATGCATGAATTTAAAACTAATGTGGTCTTGTTTATAGTGGGAGGATTTTTCCTAAGTTTCATATTTCCAAATTTATAAACGAAAATTTCGGAAAAAATGGGGTGATTTTAGTGTTTTTTTCACTGTTGCATTTTTCCTGCGTCGAGCACAGATTTTTCGAAGTTGAAAACTTAGCTATAGACTACTCTAACATGCCCCAACAACATATCAAAAATAAAGAACTGGTTAAATTTTAAGGGCCGATGTTGATTTTGAATAATCATCATTTCTTTTTATTATGATAATATTGGTACGATTCAATTATGTATAGAACAAAATATTGGCCAAATAGCCGCCGCGACCTCAGCGGCACTCCTCCATCCGATGGTCCAAATTTTCGATGACACTGAGGCATATTTGAGGTTCTATGCCGTGAATGGGCCCAAAGAAAGAAGTCCAACGGTGTCAAATCACATGATCTTGGCGGCCAATTGCCATCGCCACCACGTGAGAGTGAGATAACATGGCCATTGAATTTTTCGCGCAAAAGAGCCATTGTTTCTATAGCTGTGTGGCGAGTGGCACCGTCCTGTTGAAACTACATATCGTCCACATCCATATTCCAATTCGGGCCATAAAAAGTTCGTCATCATCTCACAATAGCGAACACCATTCACAGTAACGGCCGGACCGGCCTCATTTTGGAAAAAATACGGCCCGATGATGCTGCCAGCCCATAAACCGCACCAAACAGTCACTATTTGTGGGTGCATTGGTTCTTCGACAATCACTCTTGGATTATCATTCGCCCAAATGCGGCAATTCTGCATATTGACGAATCCACTAAGGTGAAAATGTGGAAAGAGCTCGTGGATTCAAAATGAAAATTTTATGCAATAACAATCAATTGTAAAAATGTGTTGATGATACATATTTCTTAAAATTATTTTGTATGCATATTAAAAGTGTAGTTCTAAATATTGACCTACTATACTTTGTTCTTAAAAATATACATAAATGTATACTAATTTTATGTTTATAAAAAGTAATTTTTTTTTTTTAAACATTTTATCCTCAGACTAAAAAGTTTTTTTCAGGGCTACTGCCTCTTGCGAGGAATTGACAAATCCTCCAAGAGTATCACTTGTTATGAATAAGTGCTTCTCGTTTAGCTGTTCGGGCTCGGCATAAAATTGTAACATGACATGAAAAAAGTCGTACAAGACCGGGCTGGAAAACTACAAGTTCCGGTCTAGTTTAGGCTAGGCACGAGGAAAACTTGTCAGATACTTGGCAAGCCCTTGCTGGATTTTAGTTCCAAAATGTAGACTAGGGAAACTTTTCAAAACACTAGTGAGTCCCTCCCTAGCAAAACCTTTTGAACACGTTTCGGTGCCCCATCAGGAATGTTTCTTGTACACAAAACACAAATATTTTATAAGGTTCATAATCGCCAAGGCCCTTGTTCTGGCCTTTGCTAACCCTTGCTAGCCCCTTGTCAGAATATATCTAGGACTCTCTAGTGTCTTTTTTTTAAACTAGATTGTTTTTCTTAGCGCGGAGGAGTTATCCATTTCCCCTCGCTTGAACAATAAAAAAAAATATTTACAAAAAAAGTATCATTTAAAAGCAATAAATGCATATATTTTGTTTTTAAATCAAGTTTTCTTAAACTCAATTTTTGAAAAAAAAAATTAAATTTTTTGAAAACTGAATTTTTATATTGAAAATTTTACTCAATAAAGTGCTATTGTGGATTTTATTATTCAATGTTCTTAATAATTTTTACCCAAACACTGAAAACCAAATGAATTAAGAACGTCCACTTTTTAAGATATTAAAAAATAAAAAACATTCATTCTTATGAAAGCTTAAAATATTATCACTCAGACGGATTCTTCATCATTTTGTTAGGAAGCTGGTTTCCTTATTTTGTAAGATTTTCCAAAAAGTCCAAAATAATTTAAATATAAGAGAATGGATTTCTGGCTTTAAAAAAAAAATAAAAAAAAACATTGATGGCAATGGTACAGTATATATATACAGCCTTATGCATAAACGAATTATAGCGAGTGCATAGTGCTATGCACTCTTTATAATGCCTTTGAACGCAAAAACCTTATTCATAAACTTATGCAACGTTGAATAGAGGCAACATAAGCTAAACACGTTTGGAGGTTGTATAGAGCCAACATAAGGGTTGTTTAGTATCGGAATGTCACTTTGACTCACACACAACAATAATGTAGATACATATTAGGGGGGCGCTTATTTTTGTAATCTTTGAGGTGTTAAAATCTGTCTATCAAAATATTTTATAAAATTAAATACAACAATAAATAATGTTGGTTTTGTTAATTTATTGTGCATTTTTGTTGTGATATTGTTTAAATAAAATATTTTGTTGTACACTTTATTTTATAGAATCTACTTAATAAATGTAAAATATTTAATGATTTTCCATCAAATCTTACAACTTTTGCTCGACGGCAAGCGTGATTTAAATAAAATTATACAAAGATTCAACTTCATCACTTTCATGAGAAAATACAAATGAATTTTAAGCATTACAAAATAAGCACCACCCTTTTATTTTTCTCCTCAACGAAAACATCAAGATGTGAGTGAATGGAACAATTCATGGAATAAATCAAAAACGACGTTTTTTTGTTTCAAATATTTTTAATTTTATTTGCAAACACAAAACACCAACAAAGTAACTGGCTAATTATAATAATATTAAAAAAAATTAATAAAAAAACAAAAAGAATCCAATCGCCAGCAGAATTACTTCTATTGATTTTTCACACAGCACACATACAGCTGGGTCTCCTTTGCCAGTTTTGAAAGTAAATCGTAATAGATTTGTCCTTTATGGTACTAATTTTGACACAAGCTCATTATAACTATAATGGGATGAAAAATATTTTATGCATAACAATTTATGCAACGTTGTATAATGGCTACATAAATCCTTATGCAGTGCATAACTATTCATCTGTTCAGCGTATTCTAATGAATACGGCTGATAGTGTTTGACTGCTTTGCTAATGGGCGTGTGGGTTTCGAGCCCCAGACTAGGTAGCATTCTTTTCTATATTCCCCAGTTTTAACTGGATAGCAACAACCCATGGAATTTCATGAGATAATTAATATCTAATTCTCAATCCACTATGCCAACAAAAAGCTTTCCATTCCTTCTACGCCTTCTAAATTGTGCCGTGCATTGCATTTAAAAGGCCTGAGGTCTTACAGGCATTATAGTTAAAATTATATTATTATATTAAAACATTCTCAATATCTTTTCCGTTTACCTCAACCTTGTTTCAATTCAAAAAAAAAAAAGAAAAATAAACTTTTCCGGCTCTAGAACATCTATCCTCTTCAAAGAATGTGTGTATGTATGTAAGATATGTACATATATTATGATTGTGGCCGGAGATAGACATTCATAGCCCATACCAGGAAACCAAAAACCAAAAATTGTCGGTCTGATTAATGATGGTCCCTTTATTATTTAACTACGTACAATCTCTTTTAGATAGCCGTGATGCTACCACATTCACATAAGTACGAGATTTTTAGTTTTAGTTTTTTTTCTTAAGTGTGCCTATCCTTATATGGAGTTTTTTTTTATTCTTCTTGTTTTTCATGTTGGTTTTGTCCAAAAAGACTGATGATGATCGAAATCAGTAGAAAGAACATTTAGTCAGGCATGCAATTAATCAAGTACCATTCCTTGCCACCACCCACCAGCATCACATCAGCCGCCACGGCCAACGCCACCAACGAAGCTGCCACTGAAACCAGACTCCGACATATAGAGCCGCTAATACTGTCGAGAATTTTCTCTTCTCGAATAGAGGTAAAAAAAATAACTTCTAAGATACTCTCTACGCTACGACGAGTATTATATCCATAGAAAAAAATGTTCCTCTTTTATGGAGAATTTAGCAGTTGAAAGCAGAGGATTGAACAACTAAAGTGCTGCCTATAAAGAGCTTGAATCAGCATTTTCTGTATAGTACTAGTTACCAAACCAAAGGCTGACATTTAATATGGTTTTTGGGGTACAGGGGCGGATTTAAGTGTACTAAAAACGGTTAGTAGTGTGTTCCAACGAATACGTACGAATGGGCAAAGACAGAGGGTGCGTACAACAGGAAAAATCGACCAATTTCCAATTCAAGTTGGTGTACCTCAGGGGAAGGTCTGAAGGCCATTTTTTTGTTCAAGGTAATAATTATTGTGGTGGTAAGATATGTTTAACGAGCGAAGTGACAATGCAATAATATCAACTTTCTAAAAATGGTTTTTCGGTATTCAAATAAGCCTCGTTGTAATAAAAATAGTTTTGAGGAGAAATAAATATGTACCTATTTAATAAGAATTCTTCACTCATCGCCATTTTTTTTATAGTTGTAAGTAAGTTCAGCCATGGAAAAACATTTTTCTAGGCACACAAACTTACGGAAAGGAGATAATCTTGGGCAGTTTTTGAATTTAGTTTTCATTTCCATGTACGATATGACTCTCTGTATCCGCACACCCCCTCCTTTGGTCGTGTCCTTTCAAGAAGTAAATCCAATTTCTGTTTTTTTCTTTGTAAGTATAGTTGTTCCTATACCTATCCTATACTCCATTTTGGAATGCTTGCCTCGGAAAAGTCATCGTGTGCAGCACATAAAGAGTCAAAGTTAAAGTGGGTGGACAGCAAGTTAAGGGCGAACCGAGATAAATTTCTTTATTTTTTTTTACATTTCCTTCATATTTTTTTTTTCTTCTATTTTGTTGATTATGGCATAAATATAGAGTTTTTGGTTTATTTTAATCTGAGTAGGAATTTTATAATATTTTTTTTCTTCTAAAAAACATCTCGTGGTACCTATTACAACGGACAACGGAAGCAGTTTAGAAAAACCACGAAAGAAAATCAATGTATCAGTATGCATTCTGGAGAGGTTTCCGTTTTAATTGAATTTCAAATGGAGTTAATAGATTCACTTAGAAAATGTGCTTGCAAAAATTGTGTGCCAAAATTGCAACAAAAAATGGATTTAAGAAAAAAATAGTACAAAAACAAAAAAACATCACATAAAGGCGGAAAGTAAGCCAAAGACAAATAGGTATAGGGAAAGGAAATTTTGTTGGAATTTTCCGGCGGAAAAACCCCTTCTGTTTTTTGGTTTTATTCTAAATGCAATCAACTATTGTTGTTTTTTTTATATTTCTTTCCTTCAGCAATCTGGATTTTAGGGTTTTTCTTTTTATTTTTATTCTCAGACTTTTGTTTGGATATTGCTTTTTATAAATTTTGTGCAAATCCTAATTGCATATTCAAAGTCGAATGCGGTAGCGGTTTGAATATAGGCACATGCAACATTGTGTGGATTTTTTTATTTTTTTTTTGTGGCTGGATTTTCTTATTACTGGAACTTGATTGCATGCGGTTGAATTTAAAGTCTTATTTGAGTTTAAAAATTAAATCGATTATTTTCTCTTCAAATTTTCGAAAAATATAAAATTGTATTAGAATTCAAATTAAAACTATATACATATAAAATATGCAATACATACATCTACATTAAACATAGCAATTTATTTTTAGACATACGACCAAATGTAAGTTCACTTCCATAATTTATATTTTCGATCCATGTTCTTTTCATTGCTAATTTTATTTTTAAATTTGTATCGTACCTACCTATACATAGTTGCGTGATGTAAATAAGTAATTTTAATTTTAGAGAAGAAAGATAAAATATCTAATTGCAATAACACCTTTTATATTTAAAGACATACCTACTTTTACTTGGTTCAATCTTAGGATACAGATAAGATACATACAAGAAATAAAATTTTACATAACAATTTTTTTTATTATATAGTTCTTGTTTTTAATTAAATCCATCTTGATTTAAACTTTTAATTCACTAGATCGTACAATTTTAGAATTTAAAAAAATAATACCCAAAATTCGCGCGAATTCGAAATTTGGCCTTCACTTGGCCTTATGTCACGGCACCGGGTATCCCATCATGTCACCGACCCTGATAAAAACAATTGGTTCATGAGGTAATTGTAAGTCGAAAAACTTTAGATAAAATTTTCTCTTTTTGTTAAAAAAAGATCAGGTATTTTGAAGAAACCGAATTGGGTTTTAATAAAATATAAAAGAAAAAAATATTCTTATTAACGTGAAAATGATACCAAAGTAAAAACACGGCATAAAAATGAAAAAAAAATGGGTTTGATAATAAATTGCGGCAAAACCGTTATCCGCATAGAAAAATGATGTAGCACAAGTACAAACTTCTAGGTTTTCCTGTTTCAAAACAAAAATAAATTTAAAAAGCACTTGTATTTTGGCAAAGTTACAGCCAGTTATTAAAACTAGGCCAAATATCATTTAAACGGTTTTGTGTCATAAAATCGAAATAGATAAAATTACTTTTAAGGTTTTTTGTCTTCAAATCACCTCATGGAGCCAATGGTTTTCGTCTGGGCTAGTGATGTTGGGACATCATGTATAATTAATAACATCCACGTTTTTACTACTAAAAACGCGTCACTTCTAGCTTTAATTTTTTTTTTTTTAATTTCCTTCATATGTCAGCTCTATTTCATCTTTAACGTACCCTGCCATACTGCATCGTAGTCAACAATTTTAAAGAACAAGAAATTTGGTTGATAGCTTTGGGTGAAGGTCAATAGAAAAAAAAAGGTTTAGAAGGTAATAGGTTGAATAAAACGAAGAACACCTGCTCAAAACTCCACTTTTCCCAGTAGGTCCTTCATGAGCTATGAATACAAACTTCAATACATGGATTTGGATGAGCAACAGCTTTGATTTATTATGAAGTACATACTCCAAGAAATAGTACAGTCAACGAAGGAATTTTGCTTGCAAAAAATAGTGCTCTCTGGACTATTTTTTATATGGTAGGGGTTACCCAAAGGTATAACATACCCAAAGTCCCCAGCCCAGGGCCGCGAGCTAAACATAGGAGGGGGGGGGTAAAGGTACCCCTTTTTAGATTTTCGTGAATATTTCCACAACCTAGCATGTTAGCAGAAAAGTCTATACTACTATATTAGAGACAATTAAATTATCTATAAGAACATATATTCACATTTTTTCTAGGGTCAAAATTAAAGGAGATGCGGGCGGTAGAAAAGTCAACAAATCTGAAAAACCTGTTACTGTCTTAGATATTGAATGTTTTCTGACCAATTTACTTGGAAAAAACAAAAAACGTTTATAGAGAATTTTCTTCAAGTTAATTATTAAAATAAAAAGGACTCCGATGCTTTGAGGGATCTTTATTGAAAAATCTTAAAATATTTTTCTGTCGATAGGGAAATATTTATATATTTTAAAATAAATTGCGGATAGATCATTCGATCATTTAGGCCAATCGCGATTTGCTACAACGTTTGTTATGTACATTTATTTACGTAAATAATATGCTGTGCACAGTATAAATAAACAATTAACTGACTACTTTGAATTAAGAATACTACACGTTAATACACATTCATTCACTGTTGTTTCATCATGTCGTGAAGCTAAGAAAGGACTTATAATTTCCTTTTTTTTTTCTTTATATCCGAAACTATACGAAAAAGTTGATGTATACTAAATTCGGGAAAATTTAAATAGCACACCCCCTCCTTTGGTCGTGTCCTTTCAAGAAGTAAATCCAATTTCTGTTTTTTTCTTTGTAAGTATAGTTGTTCCTATACCTATCCTATACTCCATTTTGGAATGCTTGCCTCGGAAAAGTCATCGTGTGCAGCACATAAAGAGTCAAAGTTAAAGTGGGTGGACAGCAAGTTAAGGGCGAACCGAGATAAATTTCTTTATTTTTTTTTACATTTCCTTCATATTTTTTTTTTCTTCTATTTTGTTGATTATGGCATAAATATAGAGTTTTTGGTTTATTTTAATCTGAGTAGGAATTTTATAATATTTTTTTTCTTCTAAAAAACATCTCGTGGTACCTATTACAACGGACAACGGAAGCAGTTTAGAAAAACCACGAAAGAAAATCAATGTATCAGTATGCATTCTGGAGAGGTTTCCGTTTTAATTGAATTTCAAATGGAGTTAATAGATTCACTTAGAAAATGTGCTTGCAAAAATTGTGTGCCAAAATTGCAACAAAAAATGGATTTAAGAAAAAAATAGTACAAAAACAAAAAAACATCACATAAAGGCGGAAAGTAAGCCAAAGACAAATAGGTATAGGGAAAGGAAATTTTGTTGGAATTTTCCGGCGGAAAAACCCCTTCTGTTTTTTGGTTTTATTCTAAATGCAATCAACTATTGTTGTTTTTTTTATATTTCTTTCCTTCAGCAATCTGGATTTTAGGGTTTTTCTTTTTATTTTTATTCTCAGACTTTTGTTTGGATATTGCTTTTTATAAATTTTGTGCAAATCCTAATTGCATATTCAAAGTCGAATGCGGTAGCGGTTTGAATATAGGCACATGCAACATTGTGTGGATTTTTTTATTTTTTTTTTGTGGCTGGATTTTCTTATTACTGGAACTTGATTGCATGCGGTTGAATTTAAAGTCTTATTTGAGTTTAAAAATTAAATCGATTATTTTCTCTTCAAATTTTCGAAAAATATAAAATTGTATTAGAATTCAAATTAAAACTATATACATATAAAATATGCAATACATACATCTACATTAAACATAGCAATTTATTTTTAGACATACGACCAAATGTAAGTTCACTTCCATAATTTATATTTTCGATCCATGTTCTTTTCATTGCTAATTTTATTTTTAAATTTGTATCGTACCTACCTATACATAGTTGCGTGATGTAAATAAGTAATTTTAATTTTAGAGAAGAAAGATAAAATATCTAATTGCAATAACACCTTTTATATTTAAAGACATACCTACTTTTACTTGGTTCAATCTTAGGATACAGATAAGATACATACAAGAAATAAAATTTTACATAACAATTTTTTTTATTATATAGTTCTTGTTTTTAATTAAATCCATCTTGATTTAAACTTTTAATTCACTAGATCGTACAATTTTAGAATTTAAAAAAATAATACCCAAAATTCGCGCGAATTCGAAATTTGGCCTTCACTTGGCCTTATGTCACGGCACCGGGTATCCCATCATGTCACCGACCCTGATAAAAACAATTGGTTCATGAGGTAATTGTAAGTCGAAAAACTTTAGATAAAATTTTCTCTTTTTGTTAAAAAAAGATCAGGTATTTTGAAGAAACCGAATTGGGTTTTAATAAAATATAAAAGAAAAAAATATTCTTATTAACGTGAAAATGATACCAAAGTAAAAACACGGCATAAAAATGAAAAAAAAATGGGTTTGATAATAAATTGCGGCAAAACCGTTATCCGCATAGAAAAATGATGTAGCACAAGTACAAACTTCTAGGTTTTCCTGTTTCAAAACAAAAATAAATTTAAAAAGCACTTGTATTTTGGCAAAGTTACAGCCAGTTATTAAAACTAGGCCAAATATCATTTAAACGGTTTTGTGTCATAAAATCGAAATAGATAAAATTACTTTTAAGGTTTTTTGTCTTCAAATCACCTCATGGAGCCAATGGTTTTCGTCTGGGCTAGTGATGTTGGGACATCATGTATAATTAATAACATCCACGTTCTTACTACTAAAAACGCGTCACTTCTAGCTTTAATTTTTTTTTTTTTAATTTCCTTCATATGTCAGCTCTATTTCATCTTTAACGTACCCTGCCATACTGCATCGTAGTCAACAATTTTAAAGAACAAGAAATTTGGTTGATAGCTTTGGGTGAAGGTCAATAGAAAAAAAAAGGTTTAGAAGGTAATAGGTTGAATAAAACGAAGAACACCTGCTCAAAACTCCACTTTTCCCAGTAGGTCCTTCATGAGCTATGAATACAAACTTCAATACATGGATTTGGATGAGCAACAGCTTTGATTTATTATGAAGTACATACTCCAAGAAATAGTACAGTCAACGAAGGAATTTTGCTTGCAAAAAATAGTGCTCTCTGGACTATTTTTTATATGGTAGGGGTTACCCAAAGGTATAACATACCCAAAGTCCCCAGCCCAGGGCCGCGAGCTAAACATAGGAGGGGGGGGGTAAAGGTACCCCTTTTTAGATTTTCGTGAATATTTCCACAACCTAGCATGTTAGCAGAAAAGTCTATACTACTATATTAGAGACAATTAAATTATCTATAAGAACATATATTCACATTTTTTCTAGGGTCAAAATTAAAGGAGATGCGGGCGGTAGAAAAGTCAACAAATCTAAAAAACCTGTTACTGTCTTAGATATTGAATGTTTTCTGACCAATTTACTTGGAAAAAACAAAAAACGTTTATAGAGAATTTTCTTCAAGTTAATTATTAAAATAAAAAGGACTCCGATGCTTTGAGGGATCTTTATTGAAAAATCTTAAAATATTTTTCTGTCGATAGGGAAATATTTATATATTTTAAAATAAATTGCGGATAGATCATTCGATCATTTAGGCCAATCGCGATTTGCTACAACGTTTGTTATGTACATTTATTTACGTAAATAATATGCTGTGCACAGTATAAATAAACAATTAACTGACTACTTTGAATTAAGAATACTACACGTTAATACACATTCATTCACTGTTGTTTCATCATGTCGTGAAGCTAAGAAAGGACTTATAATTTCCTTTTTTTTTTCTTTATATCCGAAACTATACGAAAAAGTTGATGTATACTAAATTCGGGAAAATTTAAATAGCAAGAGTTGTTTTCATATGGCGCCAAAAAATGATAACGGTTTTTTTAAAGGATCACAATACAAAATTTATTTGCCAAAGAGGGGGATGCTTTCTCTCCCCCTTTAGAGAGGAGGGGCATTTTTTTAAAAATAATATTAAAAAAGAACGGCAACACTTACAACAAAAAATGTACCTTTTTTGAAAGCCAGAACTGCGTTCTTTTATTTTATTTTCAAATCAAGTTATTGATGTCCATAGTTTTTGTAAAAATTACTTTCAAACTCAAAATTAACGAAAAAAAAAGTTGGAAATTTCGTTTTTGATTTTTTCATTTAAATTGTGAAATAAAATGGAGAATTGGCTTTTAATGTTCCCAACCCCTATTAATTCTTAATTGAAAACTGAAAACTAAATGGTTCTATGTCTCCTAGTTTTTGAGAAAATTGAAAGTTACGACGAAAATGTTTTTGATTTTTTTTTATAATTGTTGTTATTATAAATCCTTGTAGTATGTGATAGTAGTGTTTCTTTGAACTTGAGGTTAATGAATGAATAATTTCTTTGAACCTGCGAAGCAAGCCACCCAAGGTAATGTGATAGTGATAGAGGGGACCCTAAGGTATAACATAATCATAGGCCCCAGCCCAGGGCAGCAAGCCTTAGACAGGAGAAGGGGGTAAAGGTCCCCTTTTGTAGTTTTTCTTCCATATTTCGGAAACTAAGCATAATAGAGGAAAAGTCAATACGACAAAGTGAAAGAAAATTAAATTCCCTTCTAACAAAAGTTATGTTATGTGTTGCCGTTCCTTTTTAATATTATTTTTAAAAAAATGCCCCTACTCTCTAAAGGGGGAGAGAAAGCACCCCCCTCTATGGCAAATAAATTTTGTACTGTGTTCCTTTAAAAAAAAACGTTATCATTTTTTGGCGCCATATGAAAACAACTCTTGCTATTTAAATTTTTCCTAATTTAGTATACATCAACTTTTTCGTATAGTTTCGGATATAAAGAAAAAAAGGAAATTATAACTCCTTTCTTAGCTTCACGACATGATGAAATAACAGTGAATGAATGTGTAGTAACGTTTTTTGTTATTTCCAAGTAAATTGGTCAGAAAACATTCAATATTTAAGACAATAACAGGTTTTTCAGATTTGTTGACTTTTCTACCACCTCCTTTATTTTTGACCCTAGAAAAAATGTGATTACATATTTTCATAGATAATTTAATTGTCTCTAATAAAGTAGTATAGACTTTTCCGCTAACATGCTAGGTTGTGGAAATATTCACGAAAATCTAAAAAGGGGTACCTTTAACCCCCCTCCTGAGTTTAGCTCGCGGCCCTGGGCTGGGGACTTTGGGTATGTTATACCTGGGGGAAACCCCTACCATATAAAAAATAATCCAGAGCGCACTCTTTTTTGCATTTATTTTATAATTTTGAGACTTCGTTGACTGGGCTAAAAGTGCTTCAATTAAGACAAACTAAAAAAAATTAATTTTTTTAAGAAGAAACTTTTTTTATTGAAGTTTTTTTCAAGTCTCAAAAACGATGGAGATACAATACAAATAAGGAGGCTTAAAATTTTAAAGCAACCAAAATTATAACAAAAACTTAGTTTTGTCATTGTATTTTTGAAATTAAAAATTTTAAAGGATCGGTCACGCACTGAGTGTAAACCAACAAGTTTCCAAGTAACGTTCTTAAACTTTGTTTACGTTTGAGAAAATTGAGTACATTTTCTCGTCGCTCAGGATTAAAATTCAATTAATAAAAAAATAAAACAGAATAGCTCGCTTCTGAGCGACATGTATTTGCCAACAGTATTTTATTTTTTTCTTAGGACCAAAAATAACGGTAGTTACATGCCATGTATTTTTTTTAACCAAAAAAAAAAATTTTTTTTTAATATTTTAATATTTAAATTTCTTCATCTTCATTATTAATTAAAATAGAGATAGGCTACTTATTGGTCATTTTTTTTTTTTTTTTTCAAAAAATCGTCAGTTTTGTTCCCTTTAGTACCTACAAACATATTGATTTGATTTTCTCGAAAACTGTTCTGTTGATATTTTTCAATTTTTTTTTAGGGTGAAGCTTCTAAGATGCTTAAAAATTATTATTTACCAAAACATTTAAAACATTTTTTTTGAAAACGCAATAGCTGTTTTCGTTTAAAATAATTTTTTATTATTTTTTCAAAATTAACAATAACCATAAGAAATGTTGAAAAAACCTTTAAGAAAAACTTTATTCTTCTCGAAAATGACTCGAAAAATTGTGATAAAAAAAATTAGTGCAATCTAGGTACTTTCGAATGAAAAAATTATTTTGCATTATTATTAACAGTACTTACCATAGAACCACTTTTCATATTTTAGACTTTCTAATTATTGGTTAAATCGATTTAATTTTTTTTTATATACAGAGCTCTTTAAAAATATAATCAAAATATTCAATTTTGTTTTTTTTTTTTTGAAAATTCAATTTTTAAAAACGTGAAATTTATAGATTTAAAATGTAATAATTAGGTAAGAATTAATTTCAATTCGCTTTCCAATTTGTTTCTTAAAAATGTTTTGAAAATTTTATATTATGTAGGTATAAGAAACTATTTTTTTTTTAAACCACTTTTAACGATTTTTTTCATAAATATTTGTTCAAAATTTTATTATACTTTTTTAACATTTTATTTTTAAACATACATAATTATGTAATTCATTATAACCTCAATGTCTAGCTACATTTTAGGTGTTTTAGGTAGCAAGCAAGTTCGTGCGATCCAGACGTGCATTTTATTTTTTTTAATTTTGGACTCACAATCTGCAATATTTCAAAAACATGCTTCTGATTTTTTAAATACATATTTAAAATTGGCTTGGATACCAAAATTTTGTTTGTACTAAAAATCATTTGAATAAAAATGTATTTATACAAAGTTAATTTATAAAACGGTGTGTTAAGTTTTATTTTGAAAGCAAGTTATCTCTCAAAATATTGTGTTGCTGAAAAAATCCTTCATTCTATATATTAAAAGTGGTTGCAATACCTGCCAAAAATCTTCAAACGTCCACCTATCATAACACAAAATTTAGTAGCTGAATTCGAATGAAATTGACCAGAAATGCCAACGAAGCGAATTCAAAATCCATAATATTCATCGAACGACTATAGCTATAGCTAAAATATGATATTCTTTTGTGTGGAACCTGGAAAAATCTCCAACCAACATCCTTTTGGCTATAGAGGACAATTTCACATAATATACAAAAACTCGCGCTTTAGAAGTGGCATCACCTATACAAGCAAAAGTAAAATAAAAAATAATATTTTACTGTCGAAAGGCTATATGTATGAATATGGGAAATTATTGTGGTATTTTAATGCAATAAACTCTTCCATTCAAAATATGATGATTTTTATTTGCAGTTATTATTGTTGTATTCTGTATCCTTAGTCAAGCATATTGAATCAATAAAATATTTTTACCTACACCTAACCTCAATTTTGTGGGCGTCCCATCAGTTTTTCGTGAATAAAAATATGCTACGAAGAGCTTAACTCTTTTTACTTTATTTTTTTTTAATTTGAATATTATGTTGATAATACATATAAGCGTGGTGCATAGAAAAAAATTGTTGTCGGTCTGAAAAATATGAAATCCTGCATTGCAAATCAACACAAATGGTCACAACCGGAGTATAAATTAAATCGGTGTCTGTGTTGTAGTTAGGGCTGGCCACGAGACGAGAAAAGTCTCGGTCTCGATCTCGGTCTTGCATGACGAGACCGAGACGAGACGAGACGAGACTGCCTTTTAAGCAACCGAGACGAGACCGAGGCGAGACTTTATATTTGGACCGAAATTTACAGAGAGTCTAATAAATTAAAAAAATCCAATTTAAGTTAAATATTTATTTTCTTCTCACATATTCAAACTACAAATCGAAAATATTTCGTTCAACAAGTTGTCCGGAAATCGTATTTTTCGGAGACAAGACCGGGACGAGACTTAATTAAACGAGACCGAGACGAGAGTTACAAAAGTCTCGCCGAGTCTCGTGGCCAGCCCAAGTTGCAGTGATATAATAGTTACTTTAATCTGTTATTTTATTTAGGTAGGTTTATGAGTTTATGTTGTGCTATAACTAAAGAATAGCGCTGGGTGGTGTTACATGCGGCCATTCAAATATTTGATCAGCAGTTGAGCTCAAAAATCGACAGCTTAACCGCAATATAGAAAATTTTAATCTAAAAATCTATCCATTTTTAATATGCAAATGGCAGTCAACCGAATTTTGGGGATTTGTGGTTTTTGTTGTTGGGTTTGTGGGTTTAAATTGACAAAAATTATTTTCATATGTTTTTTCCCACAAAAATATCTAAAACCAAGGCCTAATTGAAAACACATTTAACCTTAAGGTCTTTAGGTATAACTACCTACATATTTATCTCGAATACAAATTTCAAACAAATAATTTATTTGAACGTTCATATACAAATTGTTTTATACATAGGTATACAAACAAAAAAACTAAAAAAAAACACAAGTTAATCTTACACTTGATGTTGTGTAGTTCCTAATTATGTCTTCTTTTTATTTTACAAAATAAGTGTTGTTGTGTATATCCTAATTGATGTTCAATATCATTGCTAAGTATTTATCCAATTTTATGTTCTCATTATTTCCTTATTTTTACTTTTGTTTTGGATTTAGTTATTGAAAAATAAATTTGCAATCTTGTTTGTGTTACCTCCGCAGTAATTTTTGTACAAGCAAACAAAATATTGCTCTACCTACAAAAATACACAAACAAACAGAACTATTAAAAATAATCAATTGGAACAAAAGGTGGTGTTTATTTTATTTTGCTATATCAACATTTTGTATTGATTTTTATTTGTAATTGAAATGCTCGTATAGACAGAACATTATAACCAGATATTGTGTGTACTTTGAAGAAAAAAAAAAAAATTGCAATAAAATAAAATGTTTGTTTTTATATTTATAAAATTTTCTATTTATATAAATGAATTTTGTGTTATAATTCTCTGTGTTTAATTTTTTATATTTCTGTTTAAATTTTAAATCGCTGTGTGTGTTGTAATTATTGTGTTTTTTCTATATAGATTGAGATCTGAAAAAAAAAAAATCAAACAACAATATGTGCAATATTTTTTTTAAATTGAACTTTTTTTTCCAAAACAAATTCTCATTGCAGATTTCACCCCAAAAATTTTCAATCAAACTCCATAGAAGGGTGCAGCATTATTATAGTACAAAACATAACTACACCTGCTAACGAAACGAGCTGGTACGTTAGACGTTGTTGATTTTATTTAAAATGTTTATATTATATTTTTTTTGTTAAATATAAATATTGCACTTAAATTTAAATTAAATACAACATAATATTTAAGGGCGAACGGAAAGAAGTATAAATATTTTGTCAATATATTTTTATTTCGTTTTGGTATACATTCCAAAAAAATATATCTATATATTAATATGCTTAGCAAAACCTAAGGAAAACCTAACGGTACACTTTTCTCTGTAAATACTCAACGGAACTACATAAATTATATAACGTTGGAAAGGTTTTGCCCCACAGATGTGCAGAAACCTTAGAAGTCTGCTATTTTGGGAGAGGATGAAAAGTATTGATTTGGATTTTTTGGCGAAAAATTGGAATTTATATTTTACCGTTAGCCGGAGAAAATTACATTTTTCTTTATTTTTCCTAAAAAATAACTTCGATACGAAACACATAAATGTAGATGTATAGTAGGCTAACTTTAAAAATTATACAAAAATTAAATCTTTTGTTTATGTTAGTTTTTTTTTTTTTTTTTTTTGTAAAAATTGTGAGTGTTGTGCAAACGACGATTTTTTAGCAATCTGAATGAGGATCTACCAAGGCTTAAACTTTATTCAAAACGACCTCTACAGTGTGGCCTTACTTCATCCTGAAAACTTAGATGTGTCAAAATAATCGTGCTTTTATACTATACGTGAAATTTAATTGGTACCTATATGTATGTATGTGTGTACATTATGTATGTATGTAGGGTAAAAGCGGGTGAGATGGCGCACCTTTAATATCTCCTACATTTATTGTCCAAACAAAACTTTAAACCCCTTTTTGTATTCATTTTCTCATTTGAAATCGAAGTAGGCAGTGTTCGTCGACTCTATTGTGATGCAGAAAAATTAAAAAATGTGACAACAACAAAACGTAGGTTTTTTTTCCGAAATTTTTGTTTCTACCTTTTTTAGTCTCTGTTTTCTTTGAGAGTCAATGGTTTCTTTGATGGCTATGATACATTAAAACATACAACAATGTATTGACTGTGACCTGTCTATGAAAAGTTTGCAAAAATTCTACCTGTATTTTGATGTGCCTTAAAATTAGTGGGAATGCCAAAATGGGGGAGATGGAGAAGTTTTTTAAGGGTAGATGGCGCATTCCATAGCAAACTTGTTCACTTTGGTGCCAGTGGCCGCACACCATCTCACCCGCCCAATCATTTTTTTTTTGTAATTCAAACATTGTTTTGCTCAATTATAAATTTCCTGAGAAACGGAATAAAGGAGTGTTAGTGAACTCATTAAACGCTTCTATTTTGCACTAGTTTTTCATTAGTTCACTGACACCCCTTTGCACAACATCGAGAAATTAAATTTTTTGCTATGCCAACAGTTTATAAAAGAAACATAATCATAGCCGGGGATCTTGGTGAGAAGTTTCTTTGAAGGCTGCATTAAATGATATTAACAAAAACCTGATGTGGATTAAATTTGCTGCTAAAATTTACAATGTACCACCGACAACTCTTCGCAAACACAAATTGTGTAGGATGCGCAGAGGGATACAATACACACACAAAGAAAAACTATGACTGGTTGCTGTTTATAATTTGCCATAGATTGTGGGAAAATAAATACAAAGTAAATCATGCGCCATCTCACCCCCCACGGTGATGGTTTTTCTTAATGTTTCTTTTATTATTTTAATTAAAAATTGAAGCCTGCCATACAAAACTTTGTTAATATAGTATAAAACAACTAATTTACTAAAGAATATTTATGTAAAACCAAAAAAGGGAAATGTTGTATATTTTCGAAGATATTGGACAAATAATAAAGGGATACCATCTCACCCGCTTTTACCTTATGTAGGTGCCCGACTGATTTAGGACACCATTGTAAAAGTCTGCCTGATTGTGAAAAGCAGTCAAAAGTTGCTCAAAGAAAAAAAATAAAAATCAGATTTTATACTATGTACAAGGTAAATAGCACGATTAGTTTACCAGGTTTGAGGTGTCTCTTAAGACTCAACCTCCTTGAAGTCCTCACAGATTCAAGATTCCATTCGTATCCATTTGTCATTAATTACCTACCAGTCGGTCATTTATTACCTACCAGGCCGTCCAGTACTCAGTAAATTTTGAATTGTGGAACAACGCAAAAATCAACCAAACTGGGGGTTCGGCTTTAAGAAAAGGTAATAGTTTTCTGAATTTGTTTGTATGTAGGCACAAAGTTTGGTTTTTTTACTAAACGTAAGGGTAATGTTTGATTGAGACAAATTTTGTACTGTACAAAATGTAATGAAACAAGAAATTAACCAAATTCTTTCCGTCAAATTTATCTTTATTTGAAAGGAATACAAAGGAATTGTGATAACTCTAAAATTTAATTTGCAAATTTAAAAAAAAGGACCTACGTATACGCCCATTCAGGAAAGATAGAAAATTTAATATGGGTAAGCGGGCGAAAATTAATTCATGAATTTTATTGTTGCTATCGATGCAGAATTTCACTCCCTAATTGGCTTTTTGTATAGACACATTTAAAGAGGAGGTGAGGGGGGAGGCAGGAGTTTATCAAGCTGAAATATTTATTATAACACAATCGCTAATCATATGACACATGTTTTAATGGTGCTTTTCAACGTTGATTTTAAAGAGACCAAAACTGAAAAGATACATCCTGTAGAAATTTAAAGTCGTTTTTATGGAATGGTGACTTTTTTTTAAGTACAACAAGTAAAATTTTACCCAAAACCATTTTAAAATAATGGTATAGGTATTAATTAAATGTTTTATTTGGCATGTTTATAGAGAATCAAAAGAGTCCCCAAAAAGATATGTGGTAAAAGGGTGTTTTTTTTAGGGGGGAGATGTTATTGCGGCATTATTACCATAATATCTATGAATAAATTTCTACATTGATGTCATTTGCTAAAAATGATCCCTAACTAAATTTTCATGAATGCTGTATAGTAGAGTAAAAAGAGAATTCATAACTCATCCTTGAATTCGTGGTTTTTTTAAAGCCGAATATTCGGCCACTGGCGATACTAGTACATATAAATAAACTACAGCTAATATTAAAGATTCTCGTTTGTAAGTTTAAGTTCTATTAAATATGCAAGTGCTAAACTGTACATCATTGACAACAGTTTCTTAGGCTGCAAATTGTATTAAGATAACTAAAGGCTAGGGCTGGCCACGAGACGAGAAAAGTTTCGGTCTAGATCTCGGTCTCACATGACGAGACCGAGACTAGACTACCTTTTAAGCAACGACACCGAGACGAGACTATATTTGGACCAAAATTTACAGAGAGTTTAATAAAATAAAAAATCCAATTTCAGTTAAATATTTATTTTCTTCTGCACATATTCAAACTCTAAAATTGCAGTAATCAACAGGTTGTCCGGAAATCTTATTTTTCGGAGACGAGATCGAGACAAGACTTAATTATACACGAGACCGAGACGAGACTTAGAAAAGTCTCACAGAGTCTCGTCTCGTGGCCAGCCCTACTAAAGGCTTAGTTTTATTTTTTTTTTTATTAATACGAATACCAGTGGTGGCCCCAGGGGGTCACAGGGGTAAGGACCCCATCCAGAGAGAAAAATAAAAACATTTATAGTCTACGAAAAAAAAGGAATATCTTTTAAAGTAGACTAAGTTGAAACTGCGGAAGTGGATTTTTCTATTTAAATAGTTGATGTTCATGTATAGTGTAAAATCGGAATTTTATTATTAAAGTGAATTTATGTACCTAGCTTAAATTTTTCAAGTGATTTTTTTTTTTTTTTTATAATCCGCGCGCACAAAAGGGGTTATGAATACCCTTAAAATGTTTTTAGCACAGCACGAGCGATTAGGTAAGTAGGAGAGGATTTAAGAGGAGATACCGATGCACATTGGTTTTGAATGTTTGCACATCGAAATGAGAGGGGAAAGTCGGGCCGGGTAAAGCATTCCACATTAGTGTGGTGCGACTGAAGAAAGACTCTCTGTATTTTACAGTACGTCCGAAGTTGGGCTCAAGGGAAAACTGATGGGCATTCCTAGAAGCGCGAGTATTACGGTTGAATTGGTTAAGGGGAGGAATTACGGCGGTGTTCAAGAGTTGTAATTGTTTCTATTATAGATCTTTCTCCTATCATTTTTAAAGCTCTCTTTTGTATTCGGTCCAATAAATTTAAGGGAGTTTTTGGAGCTCCTGCCCAAACATGAGAATTGTACTCAAGTTTTGGACGAATAAAGGCTTTGTAGATCATAGCCAGATCAGAAGGGGAGACAAATTTCTTGCATCTACGGAGAAAACCTAAACATTATGCAGCGTTTTTGGCGACGTCAAATATGTGGTCATTCCACAAAAGGTGGTCTGTGACAGACATACCGAGAACTGAGAGCTGTTTGGTTTCCTCGATGCAAGTGCTGTCCATGGATAGCGGCATTGGGGGTGGGTTTCGCTTTAACGACAGAAGACAGCATTGAGTTTTTGAAGCATTAAATTCTACGCGGTTTTTGATTCCCCATTGAGACAAAACGGAGCCCTGGGGGCACACCAGCATTTATTTTGTGAATTTCAGACTTGAAACCATCCAAAACTACTTGTATTGAACGGTCCGAAAGGTTATTTCTAATCTAACGAAGAAGAGATTCATATCAAAACCAAATCAAAACTGTTCGGTGAGATATACCATCAGATCACCAGTGCTTCAAGTGCATCATGGTACCTCTCAAAGTTATTTTGTTCTGTCAAAAATAGATTTTAATCATTTTTAATGAGACACGTCAGTTTTTTCACATACATAAGTACATTCCTTTCATCGGCCTTAAATGAAAAGCTTTCCATTTCCATCCTTATTTCAAGTCCATCAACTGAAATAAAATGAAAAACTTTGACATCTTTCAAATTAATTTGTAATACCTGATTTAACATTTCGATCAGGAAATATCATTAAATTAATAAAATACGAGCCTCGATTCGATGATATTAACAATATTACCAACGAAATGTGATTTTTGTGTGTGTTTATTTAAAAATACAATTAAATTCCATCAATTGCAACACAATTGAATGTGCACTGACCTGGAATAGTGCTGCACATCATCATCATCATCTACAAGGCACAAACACAATTCGAATACTAAAAAAAAACAACTACGCGTCACAAAGGAGGACAACACAAGGACTCTTTTCATGCAAAATGTCAAATTTACATATGAATTTTGCACTCGACTGGCAAAATTGGGTGGTGGCTGGTTGGTTGGTTGGCGTGCGCTTAAACCGCCCCGTTTACGTCCGTCTGCCGTCAGCAGCAGCAGCAGCGAAAACCAATACACCAATTCAATATGCGCACTCATATCAAATGTCAAACAGCGTAAATTATTCATGTCAAAAATTTCGATTTTTACAAAATGAAAATGGAAAATTGAAAAACGGCACCATGCACTTTACAAACACATAAATTCGTACGCAAATGGATACAAATTTTATACATATACATGTCTAGTCTACATGTAGGTAGGTATAGCTTTATATTAACAAAAAACGGAACCATCGTCCTCATCATGATTGTTTTGTCCGTAGATACATTATACATTGTACTTATATAGCTATATGTAGGTATGTGTTGATTAAGCGATTTTCATTTAAATTAAAAATTCATTATTTGGTGTAAGATTTAAATATTCAACGGTTTTTCACGCTGCTCATTTTGACGTTTCTGTTCGCAGGCTAAAGTGAATTAGTGAGCCAGGACGAGAGCTGAGAATAAATGAGACGTTCAAACTCTCCAACTGTGTTGCAATTGCAATATAAATTTTGCAATAATATTAAAGCCCAAATTAATTATAATTTTTGTATTGCAATAATAATTTTGTAGGTACCAATGTATCGCTGTATTGCCATTTCCATTCCCTTTTTCCACAGTCTACAATGAGTATTGAACAATGATGCACACACCGGATGTGGTTGACGTAGCCAAGGAATAATATGTATGTGGTGTGAAAGTCTGAATAATAATTACGAATATATTTATGTAGGTACTGATGCAGTGTTGACGCCTTGCCAAAAAGGCTGAGGAGCTGATGAGTTGAAAAATTGAAAAAAAAAGAAACAAGATAGGTTCGACGATGGGTTTTAATTAATTTTGTTTAAGGCAGGAATTTCAGAAAATGGAATTATTATTGAATACTTTTTGGTCTTATTGAACTGTAAATGTAATAATACGCTTCCAGAGTTGCTAAAACATTGAGCTTTTTGATCGAAAATTTAAGTTTTAAATGATAATTCTTATAAGCGATGACTCGAGATTAGAAAAAAGAAAACACTACGTGTTTTGTCCTTAAAAAGTGTCGGTACGTACCCATTAAAATCTGAAATTGGTAAAAAAATGCATACCGACAATTCTTTTCAAATTTTTTTTTCGATCTGTTCTAGCTTATTTAATGAGATGTTTTCATTGAAATTTATCAATCAATCAATTGGTTGGCGCAAGGGCTCGTGAAGAACCAGGGCCTAGTGACTAACAACTCGCAACCATTCCTGTGTGCACGTGTCGACAGAATTGGAAGGGACCTACAATTTTATGCCGAATCCGAACGGCTAGACGAGAAGCACTTATTCATGACAAGAAGTGCTTCTCTTGGAGGATTTGTCTATTCCTCGCAAGAGGCAGTAGCCCTTAAAATAACTGTTTTTTTTAGTTTTTTGGTGAACGCAGCTGGGAAGTGAACCCAGACCTCCAGCGTGACAGTCCAACGCACTAACCATTGTGCTCTACGGGCTACTTTATTTATCGGTAAATTATTTTTTTATGTTTTTGTATGTTGGACGAAGGAAATTGTATGAACCAAATAAAGAAAACTAATTTACAAAGGGGTATAGTACGTTTTATCAAAATTTACAATAATTACATTATGAAATTTTTTAAGGCCAAAATTGAGTGAATAGTTTGTGTAAAAAAATAGCTTTCAAACTCAAATACAAGACAAAAACCAAGTTGAACAAAAATATTATAATATTTTTTTTGCAAAACTTAAAATAACTAAAAATGTTTTTTTTTATCATATGACTAAAAATTGGTAAGAGCATTAAAATATTAAAAACTGCATTAACGTAGATTTAAAAAAAAAAATCTCTATAGCTCTTTTATAAAATAGGGCAAGTATTGATTTCGTGTCAAAACAATTTACGACGATGGAGAAGTCCAAAAAAGTAATTTTCATCTGTGCGTCTATGCGTCCTAATGTAGGTACCTACATGGTAGCTGGAACTTAAACGGTTGCGCCAATTTGCTTCAAATTTGGTGTGAAGTGTTTTTATTTGATTCCCTAGAGGAATTTTTGTTAAAGCTCAACGTGTAGCTGCCATACAACGAGTTTATCAAAAACGGCTAAAACGATTTTGATTAAAATTTATATATGTTATCATTGGAATAGTTTTAATATTACTGCATACAAAGGTTTGACCAAAAAATTCGAATAATCGAAATAAAATTATGTTTTTTTTGTTTTAAAATTGCTTTAATTTATACTTAGCTCTTTATTGGCTTCTTTGATCTTATCTTTATTTTCTGATTCGGTACTTCTAAGTTAGTCCACAAATATCGCATTAAAATTTTTTATAAATATTTGGTCTTACGAAAAAATAAAATAAAAGAAAACAAATATTTTTTGTTGTAATTTTGAACATTTTTTCAAAATTTCTTTGTTCATCAATCGAAAAATTCAAAATAGCTATTTTTACATGTTTTTATTATTTTTTCGGAAACGATATAAAAATATAAGCAAACCATAATACATTATCTGCACCGTCAATGTCTAACTAGCTACCTACTATCTAGTTGTTAGCTACGCTACGAGGACAAGTTCGCGCGATCCAGTCGTATATATATTTTTTTTTATTTTGCTTGGTAATGAACTCATGTTATTTCCTAGATCATTGCGTTTTATGCAAAACATGAAATTGTACTTTAACTTTGTTGTTGAACTGTAAAGCAAACTTGAAAGTATGAAAAAAAATTCAAAAATGTATTAATTCCTCAAAGTATGATCTATTTAATTTTTATATTATTTTTTTGTTTGAAAAATAAAACTAATACAACTTTCATGTAATTGCAAAAGTCTCCATCTTCTCATGAGTGTCTGCATAATTCTTTTACGAGTTTGTTCCTGAAAAAAAAAAAACAAAATAAGGTCACTCAATCTAGTTAGAAATTCTACAAGACAGCCAAGCAAACAAGCTTTGCAAATCTAATAACCCTGTCATCATGCTTTGCATACATGTATACAAATCTTATTTGATATACCTTACCTACGTCGTTCCTTTCTAGAATGATATAATCCTCCTGCAAACACACACGCATCAGAGTTTCCGTTTCGACCCACCTTTTGCTACCGTCTTGTAGAAGAACATCAGTATTATGCTCGTATATATTATAAAGTTGGAAAAGTTCTATCAAACGAAAATCATGCACCTAATTCAGTTTTCATTAGAATCTTTAAATCGCTTTTTGCAAGCACATCTACATACAACTTATAAATTCTTGACTCAGAGAGACTTTAAAATTTATCCTTAGAAGACTGCGACCATGTTTTATGCTTAAACTTACTTTGATACACTTTCAAAATTCCACAAAATATCTGCGACACCTTAAGCATCATCATCTTTCTCGCAGAGGCAGAGTTCTTCTTATAGAAACTCTAAGTTTAAATTCTTTTGCAGAAACTTTCTTAATTCACGTATGTGTGGCTAGAGTTGGAGTTGGAAGTGATGCCTGGTATCGGAAGGATAACGATTATAGTCCTGAAAATGTGCCTCTGAGAAGGTATAAATAAACTTTTCTTCGTCAGAGAGAGACACAGTTGGAATAGAAACTCTTCGAACATTAACAAGTTTTCGAAGAACCCAAGGAGCAGTCATGCAGGGTGGCATCAGGATACTCTATATGAATATGGCAAAGTTAAAGGGAAGGGGATGAAACAAAAACTCGATTTAACTCCCATCTACGTTGCCTTTAATCAAATTCAACGTGAAGGTACACCCCTGCAATCGTTCATCTCAAGTACGTGATTTGTTTCACTAAAAATGAGGAATGGTTTTTTTTTTTGTTTCACATAAAAAAAGGATTCCTTTCGGCCTCTTAAATAGAAAATGTAAGGTTTTGGGTTTTTTTTTGTATTTTTTTTTTTTGTTCGTCGAGCATTCTCGTCCTCATGTCAAGTGAGTGGTTTATGATGCCAGAGATATTGTATATATCCTTGAACCCTATTTATACAGTACCTATACGAGTGGAGAATGTCCCTTGGAGCGCAATCGACTGATGGACGTGAATCTAAATGGTACGTGGCAAGCGAACTGCCTTTTTGAAATTCTTTGCTTTGCTTTTTTTTTGCAGCAAACCGACTTGCATGATGTGCTGTGCATCAAGTTATACGAGTACGAAAAAATAACATTTTAAATACAATGAAGAACGAAAATTGAAGGAAATTATGTATGCTGCCTTCTGCCTGCCCTACAGCCTATAAAAGCAGAGAAGTAGAAGGCTTTTTTGATATTTTGACAGGAGCCACAATTAAAGCATGCAATTTTTGTTTGCTAGGTAGGTTTTGGCAGGAAAATTGAATTTTTGTAACTTAGATAATCAGGAAAGTTTGCATAATAATAATTGTTACGATATATGTAACAAAATGGATTGGCTAGATATATGGAGAGAGGGGTGTAACTAACATGGGGTCCATTTTCCATGTTTGTGAGTTTTATTCAGAAAAAATAAAAACAATTTTTTTTTTAACGTCCTTTTTCGAATTCTTTTTAGTCAAGGAGTAACCCATTCACTTGTTCGGTATCTAGACCAAATCTTCTTGCACCTACTTACTTATTCGTTCCGTTCTTTTGGCCGGCCAGAAACCACGAATTTGCACGCATCCAATTAATCTTTTGCCTTTCAAAATTATAGGCGACAGTATTTTTTTCAATTTCAATGAAAAATTCTTAGCAAAATAAATTATTCCATCATTGTATACATCTATGTCGCTGTTAAAAGTTAAACCCCGAAATGTGTAAATTCTAGAATTTTTGTCCGATAAATAGTATTTGAATTTGTCAGCAAGATTGGTTTAAGTAAGTCTAAAATGTTTTGGTTTCATAATTCAATCCGGACCACCATAAATTTGGCTGTTTGCCAAGAAAGTTAATGGCATTGGCACTTAAGCGAAGCCAAAGAGTTAAGTGAACATGACAGAAGACTTAAAAAGGGAGTTCGAATCTTCGGAATCTGCAAATAGGGTCACACGAAAGTTACTGATGTATAAAAAAGTGATAGGTATAAGCAAAACATTTCGGATTTTTCAACGATATTGGTATAAAACCAATATCGTTGAAAAATTTAACTTTAAACCGGTAAATTTTAGAATTTCTGGATTTTGAAGAACATAATGATATTTACAAAAAACTAATATAGGTATTTTCTTTTCTTTATTCTTTTTTAAATAAAACTTAGTTTATTATCATAAAATTTAAACATTTCTGTTCACCTATCCCACAAATAACCATTACTGATGCATCGATGGACCTAAATTTATCTCTACAAAATTGCCCCATGATGTTATATGTAAAAAAATGTGCTTTCAAAAGCATGCATGTATGTATCATATTCAATCAATAATTCATATTTCATCAGCACCTTTTAATTTCCCAGCAACTTTTGGTCGAAAATCATCGTAAGCGACGAAAAAACTAGCAAATCGAAAAAAAAAAACATATTTCCACATGCCAAAAATTCACTCAAATATCATGACCACACAGCATAACCATACTCAAACTCTGCTTTCTCTCTAAAAAAATAAAAAAAAAAAACAACCTCACTCACCCATCATCAATGGATCGCATCGACAATTCAATTAAAATTCCATTCATCAGAATATATCCTTTTTATGCCGACAAGTGAAAAAGCATCAAGCTCACCCTTTAAAATTATAATACTTGCATGTGTGTATAATAATTCCTAACCAGCCCCACTTGAAAACTTCCCCTGCGTTCTGTTTATTCGCACCCATTCTACCTCAATTATATACCTTCTACATAGTATTTCGCATGAACAGGACATGCAATGTGCAACGAAATCAGACTTTTTTCCTACCACCTATCCGCCTCCCCCTTGCAATGTTTACCAATATCCTTTTTTTAACTGACAAAAAAAAATAATATTAAATGAAAAAGAGAGGTTTTGGTGGAAAAAATATGGCACGAATACTCTTGATCATCAATTTACTTAATTAGCGAATTTTTTATTTCCGTCCAGGAAACGCTCAAGTAATTTCACCAATTCAGTCAAAGGAATGCAGGACACGAGTATTCAATAAAAGAAAATATTTATGGATTCACAGATGTGTGCTGTGCAGTGTCCATGAACAACGGAGAAGTCCTTGAAGCGTTTGCCAAGGAGGGGGAGGTGGGGATAGGGTGTAAGATGAGGACTATCAAAAGGTTGGTAACAAGGATTTTAATTTTACTTGCAATATTTGTACTATCTATAGGTAGGGAAAATTTGCTGTGCATTCTGGAGAAATATTGGTAGGTAGGTAGGAGTATTCCAGTCTTTTACAGTGATAGATTCTGTTTGTTTTTCTTCTGTTTGTGTTTAATAATAAGGGCACCTGCAGTTTTAACTGATAAATCCTTATTTTCTTTTAAGTATTTGATCAAGGATCTGTTAGCTTTGTTCAGAGTCGTTAAATAAATTCGAGTTTGTACGTAAGTGCACAACATCAGTTTGAAAATTAATCTTCATCAACGAAATAATATTAGCTTAACAACAATGAGGCCAATAATTAGCAGATGTTTTTTTCGTGCAAAAGTCGAGCAAAAATATGTTTTAACATGGTTATAATAATTATTGTAAAGTATAATTTTTTACAAAGAAAATGTTCAGTATAACTATGGCAGAACTTGACGTAATTATTTATTGGCAGCTCTACATGTATGCACAAATTAGATTTATCTCTTAGGCCGTGTGTCAATTGCGTTAAAATTTTGGTTAAATTTGATCCGTTTTTATAGGGGTGAATAAATTTTTTTATTTGAGTGTGAATATGTTTCTTTATTCATTTTATATATTCAAAATATTTGGAATAAGAATTTTGTGTTTGATTATTCAATTAAATACTCGGGATAAACCATTAAGGCTTAACTACATACGCCTACTTTTGTACAAAAGTACAAAAGTGAGTAATAAATATCTATTCTGAAGACAACTGCTTGCAAAAAAACAATGTAAAATTAAGAATTGTGGTTTAGTTTATGTGTCCGAACAATTTTCGTATGTTTTTTTGCAAGCACGTTTCTCAAGCGAGCATTTTAATTTCTCACTTTTGTACAAAAGTAGGTCTATGTAGTTAAGGCTTTATGTCGATTTTTTATTTATTCCCAATAATTGGAATGGATCTTTCATTCCATCTGAAGCGCGGAGTCAAAAGAATACAAAAAAAAAACTCAATGCTCACGCGGTCCGCCATCTAAGTACTAACCGCGCCCGAAGATACTTGATTCGGTGATCGGACGAGAACCTGTTTTTGTTTTTTAAACCGGTATTTTCGGTGCCGTCTTTCGTCAAAAGATATTGATTCCTTTATTAAATAAAAACAACATAATTGTCGTTGCTTTTGAGAGGCGAGAACGAAATCATGATCGTCCTATTTGTCGATACCAACACGGGGAAGCATTTTATATTGCCGCCTCTCAAGGGATACATTTTCTTCCTCTGCATCATCTTCGCTACTCCAAAAAGATGACACCCAATTCTCCCAGAAGTAGGTAATTTGCACGAAACATTTTTTATTTTATTATTTCAATTAAAACACAGCTCTACTTTTATTTAATTATTATTTATTTTAAGTTTTTTTTCGTTTCAAAGTCAAAAGCGAAAAGTTTATACAACTGAATAACATGAATGAATAAACAGAAATGATGAAAATTCCCAAGTTTACTCGCTAACTTTTACTAAGAGTATTCATGTAACGATATAATTTTTTGTTGGCTCCTAGTAGTCGAGGTATAATAGGTCGATTGTGTAAGTAATGTGCAAGAAGCTTAATACAAACGGCAAAATGTATCCACTTGTTAAAATTTAACCGAGCTCCTGAGCAGGTTAAATTTTGACGACTGTATTCACCTCAGTAATTTCAAAATTTAGCCATGGGATCAGATTTAACGCACTTTTAACGCAATTGACACACGGCCTTAGAATTGGTATTGGAAGTAAACTGGTTAATTTTAAGAATGCATTTTCGACATTCTACGTTTTTTGAAATGTCGATATCTTCTAATAGCCTAGTAAATATACCGGAATATGAGAGGAAGTAATGAACAATTGCGTTTACGGGTTTTTATTTTTGAATATGTTTGTCTGGAACTTAAGCTTGCTCAATCCAAAAAATTCGACCAAATTCACCCATGCATTTCTGAGAGAATGGTCACACTGGTAATTTTTGAATGTTTTTGGTATAACTCGAAAACTAAGCCGAATCTGAAAATTTACCTCAAAACACTTTTTGTAGGAAATTAGATTTTCTACCATAATTGACAATTCAAAAAATTTTATAAAACAAATTAAACAGAAAAATGTAACACAAACCAACCTAAAAAAAATCAGAAAATCATTGATTTTTAAATTTTTACTAAAATGCTCATAACTTTTGTTTGGCTAAAGATAGTGGGAAGACATGTACAAATGAAAAAAAGGAGAGATTTGAACCTATAATTTGACACATAGAATTTTGTTCATTGTTGAAAATTATCGAAAATATACCAATTTAAAAATAACCATTTTTTTGTTATTTTTGCTTTTTTTGCTCGGAAGCCTCTTTTTACATGCAATGCATCGGTACTATATTCTTAAAATAATTTAGGGTAGAGATTTTGATCAAATATGTCATAACGATAATATAGAATTCGAAAAATGTTGTCATGCAATTCTACCTGTCCGTATGTTTATATGTATGCACCCACCCTACAAACTGAACAAATAAATGGGTCGATTAATTTAAAACTTGGTACAATGTGTTTTAAGGGATGTTTTATAAATAATAATGGATTTTTTGTTTTTTGGACCAAAAATAAAGGTGCCGGCCATACAAAAATTTGTACACATTCTCGCTTTTCTCGTTAGCGACTTAACTGATTTCAATGAAATCTTGAACGTGATGGATGTTAAACAACATTAAAAGTACTGCATACCAAAATTAAAAAAAAAATAAAGAAAAAAACCTTTGTTTTAATTTTTTTAAGTAAATACATATATTGTTGATTACGAGCAAAAAAAGCAAAAAAACAAGAAATGGTTATTTTTAAATGGATATATTTTCGCCAATTTTGGACAGCAAACAATTTTCTATGTGTCATATTATAAGTCTTCCCACTATCTTTAGCCAAACAAAAGTTATGAGCATTTTAGTAAACATTTTAAAAATCAATGATTTTCTAATTTGTTTTAGGTTGGTTTGTGTTACATTTTTCTGTTTAATTTGTTTTATAATTTTTTTTGATTTGTCAATAATGGTAGAAAATCTGATTTCCTACACAAAGTGTTTTGAGGTAAATTCTCTCATTCGGCTTAGTTTTCGAGTTATGCAAAAAACATTGAAAAATTACCAGTATAACCATTCTCTAAGAAATGCATGGATGAATTTGGTCGAATTTTGTGGTTTGAACAAGCTTAAGTTCCCGACAAACATATTCCAAAATAAAAACCCGTGAACGCAATTGTTCCTTACTTAATGGTATATTGACTAGTCTATAAACGGTGGGTCGTAGATTGATAGCCACAGCGTTGATTTACTTCAGATTCAGAATTTCCCAGAAAATAAATTTGAGCAAATTTGTATTCACTATCTACTGATGGCAACAACGCTCGGTGGTGAATCTGTCCTTGAAACTCAAATACTGAACATAAGAAAATATTTAAAACAAATCTTCATTTATGAGCCTCAATATAATTTTCATTATGTGTGTAGGTTTATGTTGCAATGGATGTGTATAATATATGTCACAGAATAAAAAAAAACACCTTAAAAGTTTGATCGAAACCACGTTCTTCAATTATATTAGCACCAAATGATGTTGTTTCGAACACACTGTTGTAGTTTTGAATATTGTTCATAACAAATGCGTTTGATAGAGGTTCTTACCCTGAAAGTAATGAATTCAGTGGTTCAGGTGGTGTGATCAGTTGTGGTTATTTGACCTTCGCATTGCACAACAAAAATCCTGGCGGTTGAGTCCGAACATCAAAGCATTGCAATAATTATGAAAAGTGCTTATTGTTCCAAGAGCGACCGATTTATCGCCGGCGTAGTCGACTGTTTTCATTAGAATCATACATAGGTATTAGCCGTTGTTGAGATGAATAGTAGATATTTGCCTAGATTCCTTACCTATAAATACATTTTTTCTTAAAAGTTTTTCAACATTTTGTACGACAGGTTACTGTTATTTTTGGTCCTAAAACTAAATCATAAAACTTTTGACAAAAGCTCTAAGTACCAAATTTGACGAAATTCCATCCAGGCGTTTTGGCTGAAGCCGCGCAGACAAACAGACTGATACGATAACCATTTTGTTTGTTTTTTTTTTTTTTTAGCTAAAACTACTTAAAATAACCTTGAAATCTTTTCGAATAAAAAGAAAAGTTGTGGATTTGTATAAGGATTTTAGTTTCAAAATATCGCATTTTTTGTGTTATCAAATAATATACCAAAAAGGAGCTGTTTTCTATTTAAAAATTCAGCAATAGCAGTTATCATTGCATATACTATCATCATCATCACCAAACAACAAGTACGTGCGACTCATAGCTGAGCATGAGCATGTTATTTTGTTTGCGGCTGAAATTTGTAGGTAAATAAAATATTCCCAATTTTTGCAGCTCCAAATACAAACTATCTACAAGGGTTGAAGATCTCATCACAGAGCCCCATGTAGTATGCAGTTTTGTGGGATGGAAGTTACCAATTTTCACATCATCATCGATTGGCGATTGCTGTTGAAGAGACGCATCAGTGCGCGGGGTAAAAGGTATGGTATGGTATGGTAAGGTTTTATGGTTGGCTTTTCTTCTTCGTATCGAAATCAATAGAAAGCCCTCCTGCTATGATGGTGGCGCATGAAAGGCCAAATGTATGTTGGCCAAGATCCAAGAATGGTAAATGCCTGTCAGTGAGCGCAGCCATCCGAAAATGTTTACCAATATAGCGCAAGAGATAGCCTCTTGTCTTGCCACTGCAAAGCTGAGAGTTTTTTTTTTGTTGCACTTCTGGTTTTTCTATAAATACCATCCGCTTGCTTGTCTTCGTTTCTTTCTTCCAAAACAAGGAAGGAAGCCAAAATAAGAAAAATATGGCCATTTTATTGTGTTTCTTGGTTATGAAAAAACAAATTCTGAATAGGAAGAATGCCCCGCCCCCCCTCTCCTTATCGAGGCGAAAGGAAATTTTATCATGGTCTGGTCAGTATAGAATTTCTCTTTCTTTTCGTTTTTTTGTGTGTACTTATATTGCTGATGGGGAAGGATCCTTAATTTGCATTGAACATAGGAAATGAATGCAATATAAAAAGATGCGCATCAAATTGATAATAACGCGGTTTTCTATTTTATTCAGCTTTTCTATAGGGATTCTATTATTGGGGCTCAATTTCCTTTTGTGCTTTAGAATTGGATGGGCGAGGAAATCGTAAAAAAAAAAATATATTACATAAGAAGAAAGACCAACAAAAATATGCGGGCGGTAGATATATATGAGTTTTCAATAAGAATTGTAATTGGTTGCAATTTAAAGCGGAAACCGTTCATAAAGTTGGTTATTTTGCGTGAAATATATTATAATATCGTACAATGAATGGGTTTGGTGTTTGAAATAAGAATTTTACAGACGTACTATACCATTATGTCTGTTGTTTTTACTAACAGTTATTTTCTTCTATTTCACCAACAATTTTAAGGACCGATTATAGTATAGCTTGGTAATAGCTGCATCCTCAAAACTATCTAGTAGGTAGCTGGTTATAAGGTATACCAGTTGTTAGTATCGACTTACTCAAACCGGGTAGGGCTGGCCACGAGCCGCGAAAAGTCTCGATCTCTCTCGAGTCAAAACGAGACTGAATTTAAACAACCGAGACGAGACCGAGACTAGACTGTAGGTATATTTGGACCGACATTTACAGAGAGTCTAATAAATTCAAAATTCCAATTTGAGTTAAATATTTATTTTCTTCTGCACATATTCAAACTATAATCGAAAATATTTCTTTCAAATATTCATCAGGTTGTCCGGAAATCGTATTATTAGTAGACAAGACCGAGACGAGACTTAATTTTACGAGACCGAGACGTGACTGAACTTTTTCGATTTTAATGAGACCGAGACGAGACTTACAAAAGTCTCGTCTCGTGGGTCGTGGCCAGCCCTGAAACCGGGAGGAATTGATGTCTTACTAGAAGTGGTTAAGAGATAAATGGTCAAATGAATGCAAGTTTCGCTCTTTTAATGACAAACGAGTTGCGCACGAACTTGCTCGTCGTAGCTAACAAAAAGAATGTAGCTGTACATTGGCGGTGTAGATATAGAAATGGGTTGCTAATATTTTCACATTGTTAACGAAAAAATATCAAAACATTTTTTTTTTAATTTAAATCATTCACACAAATTTCGAACAAAAATAAAAATAAAAAAAAATTGTTTTCTTTGATTTTTTTTTTTCGTAAGAAATATTTATTTGGTGAATAACTTTGAAATACACTGAAATGCAAAATATTATAAAATCAACCAAGTCAATGACGCGATTTGAGGCAATATGCATGGTATGCAGTATAGGTATTATTAACTTCATAAAACCAATCTCGTTGCATGGCAGCTATCCGTTCTAGATGAGCCAAAACAAAAATTTTAATTTTTCCTCTAGGAAATCACATAAGACACTTCGGACCAAATTTGAAGCAAATCCGTCTAACCGTTTATGCTCTAATTCGATGTACATTAGGACGCACCGACAAACAGAGACATAGACTGACCGGCGCGGTGGCGGGCGGCGGCGGCGACGGACGTCTTGACGAAAATCACTTTTTTGGACTTCTCCATCATAGTAATGTAAGTTTTGACTAAAACCTCGAATTTTCTTTTTGACACGAAGCCAATACTTGACCTATGCGTGAGTAAAAATGTTTTTTTTTTTAATTTAGTTTGAAAATAATGTTCAAGCTTTGTAGAAGCTTCACCGTAAAAAAATGAAAAATATTAACATAACTCTTTTCGAGAAAATCAAAAAAATGTTTCCACAAGTAATTAGAGGTACCAAAAATTTAAAGAAATGAAAAAAAAATTACTTAAAACTATCTTTTTCCTATTAATTGTTTTAATTTTTTTAAAGCAAATCGTTGGAGCCGTTTTTGAGAAAAATTATATCTACCCAGGGCTGCCGTTTCACTTTTAGATCTTGCAGTACTTTCAAAAAAATATGGCAGTATGGGGCAGTACACCAAATAAAACAGGAGATTTGTTAATATTTTTGTATTAAACAATAACATCCATATTAATAAAAACAGCGCTTAACTCATCTGTAACTTTCGAGATCTCCTTTAGGCATGGATTAAGAGATGACTCGTGAATTAAAACGTATGTATATTAAGTTTTCGTACTTAACCCTTCGCTAAACAACCTTCCTTGTAAGTTTAGCTAGCTCGTAAGTGGCAGAAATCTAACTTCTAATCCACGTTTATTAATATGGTGGTAAAAGATTAAAACAAAATTACCGAAAAATACAGTTTTTTGATTCAATGAGTTATTTGAGTACATACATATGTGTGGATGTTTCAATTTTAAAACTGTTAACGAAAAAAGCTTAGAATTTAAAATTAAATAAAAGAAACTCAGTTTTGACAAAGTTTTTTAAATGCTTTTAAAAAAAAAAAATATATTTGATTATGTACATTGTACATACATTTAGTAGGTTCTTCACGCTTTGCTTTGATTTTTGTATTTTATGGACAGATAAATAAAATTGTACTGCGAAATTCAGTAAATTATTAAAGGTATTCATGCAACGAAATCATTTTCCGCGCTGTAGAAAAATATAACTTTTCGCGAGATGTATACATAAACACCCCTTTAAAAATACTTGCGCAAACATTGGAAATAATCAAAATAAACGTCACAAATGACATATCGCATTGTATCAGGTTCTTTTCTACGCTTTCCGCATCAAATTCATGTGACAAAATTATCTGTTTTCATTTCATTCATTTTTACCGAGGTAAAATTATATCGACAACCAGGTTAGTCTGAGCTTTGGGGTTTACATTGTTGCATGTATACCCTATTATATTTGCTTACTTTATTAAGTCTTTGAATATTTTGTTATTAAACTTGATGAAGGTTGCCATTGATGCGTGCTATAGTCACCTTAGACCACTTTCACACAAGGAAACTGAATTACCAGAAACTAGTTTGTACGCGAGAAATGTATGACGGGAGATTTGTTTCCTTCCCCTTACGCCCTTCTCGCCTACAAACTAAAACTTGCTGGCAACTCAGTTTCCTTGTGTGAAAGGGGACTTACAAAGCTTTTGCTGAAAGAATTTTATATACAGTGGAAACATTGAGGCATCTACAATAGTCTTGAAATTGAAAAATTAAGTTTATTTTTTTTTTTAAGTTTACCGAGAGAAAACGGATGCAAATAAGGGTGCCAACTGCATTGGTGATAACTTAACTCTGAGGTGGTTCCTCTAGGTGTATAAACTCAATGCTAGTAAGTAGGTAACTACAATAACCCAAAATCACTTTGTTCCAAGTTTAATTAAGCAATAGTCAAGCCCTGAATTAAATTGTCCGTTCTCACCTTGACACACCTTATAGATTAAGTGTTTCGGCGAAGTAACTCTAAAACTCAAACCATTAATATTGTCAACGCCTTAAATAATATTTTAACTTTCAACTTCAACTTGTCACCAATCCAACAACATTCAAAAATGTATTTCCACAAGTAACTTTAGTCCATCTATCATTTCCCATAACGCACCACCTATCATCATCGCTCATCAGCATTGAATCATCACGCAAACCTCTTATACATTTTAGGTAACACATTCTTTAAGTTATTAAATCCTTAATTACGAAAGACAATATAATTATACATAAAATTGTTACCTGTCAAAGCTGTTGGTTAGATTTCAAAAAGTCAAACTTGCATCCCTTTTATACGTTTTACCACCACCATTCAGCCCAATGCATTTTAACTTAATTTATTTGAATTCACATTGAAATATACTTATATACAGAATAATATTCAAATTCGCAATACATACCCAAGAACATTTTGTTATGTAGTGTGAACTTCAACGGAATACACAGCAGTTACAGAATAAAATAACAACAACAACAACATCAACAGCAACAGCAACGATGACGTCAACATTAAGGGCATGTAAATCCTACTGTACACCTCATTTACAGCAGCTATTCAACGTATGTTTGAATCACTTCAATTGTTACCTACTGCTTGCATATTGCACCCCCTATTTGTGAATTGACTTTGGACATACAATCATACATATATACATTTATACATATAGAGCAACCCCTTTGGGAAAATATATGCAACAACCGCACCGCAATATAAAGCACACTGTAACCAAAATGCCAGAGTAGAGTTTGCATGTTCAGCAACAACCTTACAACAACAACATTACTATTACATAGAAAACAGTTTCCTCTTCTATTCACGTTGTATTACCTATAACCAGAGTGTACCTCTCTAGACCCCTACCATCATCATCATCATCATCATGAGTATTGCATGTGCAATGTGAACTGCATTTAATGGCCAATTCATTTGTATTCGGGCAGAAGCAATATCGGTTAACTCCTTTTTAGGATATTATTTTCCAGAAAACAATCATAATTATTGTTCCTTTAACATAGATAGGGGTAGGTGTACAAATACTGTATACACAGATTTTATTGTTCATTTTCTATTAAACAAAAATGAAACAACAACAAGTGGAAGGATACTTCACATTACAAGTGGAATTCAAGTGATTAATGTAGCATTTTGTACTCAGATTGTGTGTTTTTAATAGGAATGTTTAATTTAGATGAGTGGTTTTTGAAACTATTAAAAATTTAAAGCTTACACCAGGGACTGTTGATTTTTCGTTTTGATTTAAATAGTTTTTTTTAAGACGTAGCCCGTTTATTGGTTGGCTATTTTATCGACATTTTCTGAATTTTGTTGTTCTTACCGAGAGTAGTTTTATCACGCTATCTGAAATAGGTAATTTCCAATAAAACGCGCCAAATATGATTTCAAAAATAATTAATTTTCGGAAAAGCCATTCAATATAAGTTTATTCTCACAGCAATCATTACTATTGTAGCTTAAAGATAACAAATGCATATTTTTGTAATTCAAATTTGAACATTTTCTACAAATTCCACACTTTTATTACAAAAGGCTGTTGCTGAAATTTGTTTGATTTGCTAGCTTACCAATTTTTTGTAGCAGTTGATTAATTAAAAAAAAAATTTTGAAAAATCATAATTATGGCGCTCAAAAATTTAGGTTTTTGTTTTAATTTCAATTGAAATTACATGCGAAGTCGTCGAGCCAACAGAACCAAGTGCGCTTATTCTGGGCGGGTAATAAGGTTATTCGTTTAAAATTTTGAGATCAGTTAAAAGTTGAACATGTTTTCTATACTTAGATAATCGTAACATATATGAATAGTATTTAAATAGGTACTTAGTAGGTTTTAGGTCTATGTTGAATTTTTTTTTAAAAAGACTGAAGTCCACTTAGAGTTTAAATATTATTTTAAATAAGGTCTCGAGGAAGGAATAATTAAATATGATTATGGTTAGGAATAAATCATTCGAAATTAAAATTTCTCACTTTTGTACTTTTATACAAAAGTAGGTCTCTGTAGTTAAGGCTTGACGGTGGATCGATTGCAAAGTTGAAAGCAAACAGAACTGTTCGGCTTGCTGACTGCCCATACACGATAGAGCCGAACATTGGTTCGGAGGTTCGTGTTCGTGGATTTTGGACTGGCTGAAAATCCAAATTCTTCGGCCGAACCAAACGAAGCCATTTGAGTAATCACGGGCAATTTTGGTCCGGCGCCGGATCATTCTGCTCTTTGGTTCGGTCGTGTATGGCCAGCTTTACAGCTACCAATTTCAAATAGCAACTACCAGAAAACATAACAACCACCACTTAAAACAGAGCTTGGCTTACACAACACATAAGTAAACTGAGGGAAATCTTTAAACTTCTTCGGATGATAAATAAATATCTATTAAGTTATAAGGGTAATGATTTTGTAATCTAAGTCAATATATATTTTTTTGTGTGTATTACATTCTTATTTTAATCACTTTAACTAAGTCGGTAAAAAGTTCAAAAAAGTTGAAAAGGACAAACGTTAACAAGAGAAAATCTATATTGATTTTGTTTTAATTCAAGTGTACCAAATTGAATACAATTGAAATGAATTTTTAAATTTTTGTTTTTGCATTTTAAAAGGTAACAACAAACTCTAACCGATAGGACAACTCTGTTCTTATAAAACCAAAACCCATTTGGTCTGAACGTCACAAAAAGTTACAAAGTCTAAAAACTAAAACATCCGATGCGAATGAGCTTAGGTAGAAGTTTTGGTGCTAATCGATCCAGCTGTTTGCCATAAGAAGTATTTTGAGTGAGAAATAAGCGTGTGCTGATTTTTATTCTACAATCACTGTGGCGTAAACGTAATGTTTTGTTGTAATTAAAAATATCAATTAACCTCAACTCCAAGATGCGAAATGTTTTTGCGATTGGATTCGGAAATTATAAAAATATAGGTAAATAAAAAAATTACGACAAAATTTTTCTAAGAAAACATAATTTTGTTTTTATTATTTAGTATTTTCGAATTTCTCAAGAAGTAAAATCTGGTTTTCTTAATTCGAACAAATTTTAAAAAGACCATAGACCAACAGACCTATTAAAGCCCATCACGACACAGACTCGTCGCTGCAGATCTAAAGTCTGTGCAAACATGTCCTCGCCACACACGGTGCAGACAATCTGCACAGACATTAGTTTGTATCGATTCGTCGTGGTCGTCGGGTCGGAAAAATTGGGGATCCGGATACTGATTGTGCCGCTCTAATCATTGATTTGACAATAAAACCAAAAAAAAATATGAATCAAAAAAAAAAAAAGAATTTAGAGCAAGGAATTGTTTAAAAAATTTTCTTTCACTGTTGTTTTTCATGTTTAATCCATAAATGTTTTCGCTCGTCTGTGCACAGTTCTCCATACACGACACACACATGTCGTTGCAGACCAACGACATGTCTGCGTGTTTTCAAAAAATTTTGTATTCACGCAGACGGTAGCTGCAAACAGTCGACATGGATACAAACGACGCAGTAGGTCTGAGCACAACAACAAAATGTATTGGTGTGCAGCGACGTGTCTGTGTCGTGTATGGGCCTCGTAAGTCAGTAACTCACTGCTTAACGTTTTGAAAACAAATGAATTAAAGTTTTTTTTTTTTTCTTTAAATGTCGGAAAAACAATGTTTTGAAAATTCTGATTTGCAATATTATTCAAAATTTTTAGAGCGTCTGCATAAAAAAGTTATTTTAACATGTTTATCCAATAATGAGAAAGTCGAAAATATGAAAAGGGGTTCTATGAGTAGTAAAGGTAGCTAAATTATTATTACGAACGCAAACAAAAATATTTTCAAATTAAAAATTAGAATTTACTAATTAAATATTTTTCAAACACATCCTTTAATCAAAATTATTGAAGCCCCTTTTGAAAAAAAAAAAATATTTTTCTCAACGGTTTTTAACATTTGTATGAAAGGTGCCATTATTTTTGAATTTAAAAATATGACTTTACAAGAACATAATTTAAGCAAATAATACAAAATTACCTTAAACAAAAAAAAGTTGAACTTTTTTTTCCAAATTTTGAAGAATTTATTTTTTTTTATTTTTGGCTCACAATAATGTTTTAATTATTTTGAAGCTGCGCCATAAAAAAAATTGAAAAATATCAATTGCACCGTTTTCAAGGAAATCAAAACCAAAAAAATGATATAGGCGCATATTGAGACACAATCGACGCGTGTAACGTGACACGTATTGCACGACACGACTATACGAGTAGAAACGTGATTCGCGTGTCTCATTTCAAAATACTTATTTATTGAAGAAAAAATTGTAGAGCAGAGCAAGAACATCAAATGGACTTTTCTTTCGAAAGTGAATTATTATTTTTGAGTTCAGAGTATAAATCAGAAAAAAAACATTATTAATTTCTAAAAAGGAAACGATTTTTTATTTTCAAAACCAACGACAGTTAACTGTTTTATTTTTTGACAGAAAACAAAAAACAAACACTTGCCGGTCTCGCAAGCAAAACTGTGTTTCGATCAATGTGTCACATGCGATTTTCGGAAAACGCGCGTTATATCATGGCGTGCCACTCTATCAACATGCATCGTTCTATTCGCGTAACTCGTGCGGAACGCGTCTCAATATTTGCCTAGCCTTAGAGGTACCTACCAAAATAAACATTTTTTTGAAAAAATTACCAAACAGTAGCCTCTTTTTATTATAATAATATGTGTTTATTTTTTTTTAAGAAAATTGTTGAGCTGTTTTGTGAAAAAAATATTTTAATTTTTGGCCGACCGAATTTGTATGACAGGTACAGTTATTTTTGGTATTAAACAAAAATCAAAAAAATAAGTACCAAGTTTGAAGAAAATCCATATGCAGCTGCTTAGGCTGTAGGACACACAGACAGAGAGACACTTTTTCGCGTTATCTGTCAGCGTAATGTTATGGAAAATTCTTATCTCGAGTTTGATTTTTTAAAGAATCCATAACTTTGCAATTAGTACCTTTGCATCGCTAAGAAAAATTAATTGCAAGCCCTGCATTTTTTAACAAAACATTGAAGTGTTTTAAGCGCAATCTTTATAATATGCTTAAGTTCTCATAATCTTCTAAAATGGCAGCTGCTAACAATAAAAAAAAAATCTCAAAAAAAAATAACTTTACGAGTATTTGTCTTAATTTCATCCTCTCAAAGCTGCAAAACCAAATTCAAATGAGTATCATAATATATTACCTCACATAAAACTCTTTCAGCCAAAAACATATAAATATAATCATAAATTGAAATTGAAATATTCAAATTCGTAAATTAAAACCATAAATCATCAAGAATAAACCAATTTTATCAACTGAATCCATTAAGTTGAGCATAGCGATTTTATTATTAATTTATTCAAAAGAACAACATTTATTATTCCAGATTATATAAAAAAATACTATGCTCATATCCATTAACTATTTTTGTTCATATACCTACCTTGTTATTTTTAAAATCCCAGTGCCTATTTGACCAACCACAAATTTAAGAGTGCTTCCTTTTTTGTTTTTTTTTTTAATTTTACATTCAGCATATTGTTTGCTATAATAATTTAAAATTCTGTAATAAAAAAGATTAAACTATCCAATTCTGCCTGACATACTGTATGTTACACATAGAGGGCACTTTTTCATAGGTATAGGTAGGTATGAGGAATACAAAACTCTATATATGCAATCACAAATCGGATGCAATAATAGTTCGTATACCTAGATTCATTTATTTGCAATCACCCACGGATCGGATGGTGATTTCTACACTCGGATGCATACATAAAAGTGGCCACACAAAAAAATACACTAGAATAATATCTAAATGCATAAGGGATGCGTCACCGTCAAACACTTGCTATAGGAAGCTGTAGCAGCACCGTGTACACCGTGCAGGTGCATCCACCCGTGGAATGAGTCCTTTTGCCAAAGAGCCAGCCACCTTAATCAATTTTCCCGCGTATACATGGCAAGGCTCTGAATACCTGCTGCACATGCACAATTACTATGATTTTTGCTTTTGTTCAAAATTTTTCTATTTTTCCATCGGAAGCTGATGGGTTTTTTTGTATCTGCTGCAACTTTTTATATAACTGTTTTTTTTTTTTGTTCTACAACATATTTACCAGATTTTTTTTTTAGATCTACGATTTGATAAAAAAAAAATCGTCAGCGGCGCTGGCGGATGGTGCTACATCTGCATTTATGCATACACAACACATATTATGTAGGTGAAGGTTCTCATCTATAAAAGATCGAGTTCTGCTGATATCAAATATGTAGCTTTTATCCGATGACAGGGCACTCGACCGAACCATGCATGCAAGCGTATCGTACCGTACATGCATGCAATAACGAAAGGGAATGAATATTCGAGTATTTCCGATTTTCCTATACTATGCACCTACTACAACAATCAAATTTCAAATGACATGACAAACTATGTTGTCGTTCGGAGAAGTGTCACCCTGTTGGCCCATCACGCGAGGAACAGTGGCTGAAAATATGACGTGGGTGTCAAAAGCACATTGTTATTTTAATATATAGTACACGTGTGCGCTAAAATCTTTTTCCTGTAAATTTTCAAATAATATCAGTTGGTTTTTTAAATTTTTTTTTGAAGAGAGAAATGAATATGTTTTTTGGACGTAAAGGTAGATATACCAATGTTATTGACATGGTTTCAAATTTGTGTGTATAAATTTATTTTTTTATTTAAAAAAGTTTTGAGAACCATAAGCATAGGTATCTAGTTCATGATTTGACAAAAATATGTTTACAAAGGCTTTTCGAAAAACAAATGAATTTGTGCTAATCTTAATTCTTGATGTTTTGCTGTTGCTTTCTTTTTATATTTTCTTAAAAATTAGTAGAAAATAAAAGTAAAGGTTTAACGGCCCACTGTGGTCCGAAAAGACAAATTTCGTGGAAAAAATACTAATTTCGATGTTTTATTTTTAAAACTTTGATTATTATTTCTAATAGAAATATAAACGGAGCTTCAAGAACGCAAACAAATTAATTTTCCGCTTAATAGTTTGACTTATAGAGCTATTCAAAGTTGGTCAATTTGGTTCTAAGGTAAAAAAAAAAAACAGAAAAAAAGAACTTCTTTGTTTTCTTATTTGAAATTTTGGCATATCAAATGAAAAATGTAAACTTTCTATAATTTATTCTAGTGGTTTTATTTGTACGCAAATCAAAATTTTAATTAAAAAAAAAATACCTAATATTTTTAATAAATAAAACAATAAACATCCTTTCTTAGCAGATTTTTTTGATTTGAACAGAGCTACAAAAAAAAACCGTGCGAGTTCGCGCAGAAAATCGACCATGATAGTTTACCCTAACTATTTCTTAAACGATATGCAAAATAGTAGCTGCAACTATTTGCAATGTTCGGAGAAATTGTATTTTGTTTAGAAAAAAGTCGTGTTCCCAGTGCTGACATTTTGGTCTTAGGGCCAGTTTGTTCACAGCTGATTATCTTTAATCCATGATTAATGGAGTTGAGAAATCCTCAAATGTGTTGGTTGATTAAATTCTGTTTAAAAAATTCAAGGTATGAGTTGCTAATCATGGATTTCACTAATCAGCCAATTTTGGTTGATAAGCGTTAGTTAATTAAAGCTTATGAAAGTCACGTACTAAATTTAGCCCACTGTGAACAAACTGGCCCTTAAAAGCAAATTCCCTTATGGAATATTTCAATTGTTGTATTAATTTAAATATGTTGAAATTCTAAATGGGCTTTAGGTCTATATTTGTATCTTGTATCTATCTGATTTAGATACTTGATACAAATATAGATCTAAGGCTCATTTAGAATTTAAACATTTTAAGAAAGGTCACGAAGAAGGAATAATTATTATTAATTTAAATAGTTGAGCACGTGAAATTTTCTTCTAATATCAATTAAAAATCTTTTTGTTATTATCTTTATTCTTAAAAAAATCCGCCCACTTCCACACCCCCTTTTTATAAAAATGCCAATTTAGTACAGGCAAATTAGGATAAAAACGTGGGCAAAATTGCAACAGAAGCTTTTTTAATAAGTATTTGATCAGTAACCACTACTGAACAACATATGCAAAATCGGGCAAAATCTGTTCATAGGAACACCTCAAAAAACGGGTTTCAAAATGGCGGTTTTAGTGATATGTGGTTTTTGGTTGTTATTTTAATAGCGCTCCGATTTTTCCTTTATACTACGTGTATAATTGTCAGTGGTGGGTTCTGGGAGTGGTCCATGACGACTTATAACATTCTCTCTTAGTCATGACCCCCCCATTTGTGAACCCCCCTCAGTCACAAAAAGTTTATAGCACTAGAGTAAAATGGCATCCGCGACCAATTTTTGGAAATAAACACTTACCTTCATTTAGGACATACCCCCTCCCCCCCGCATTTATGACAACCTCCCGCCAGACATTTATTTATTATATTAATTATTCATTTATCCTTTACCTTAAATTACTAGAAAAAAATAATTTTTTTATTCAGTTAGTATTTGAATTCAATAAAAAAAAAACTCAGTAGCCTTTTGAAATGTGTTGTACGAAACTTGATAACAGCTGGCAGGATAGGCTCTTGGGAACTACACTTATATTCTATGCTTGAGATTCTCCCCATAATAATACATAATAATTATCTCAAGTCACTCAACTTATACTTCAGAAAATGTTTGAACTACCATCTAAAAACTACAGGGTGTATAAAATGTTTTCGCTTCCCTGGTGCACACCTACTCTAATTGGGAACTCTTCGGTGATTCCTGCGGGGCATCTTACCTTTGTTTTAACTTGCTCGTACATGTCCATGACCATCCGCACGTAGACTTGGAACTCCTCGTTGCCTGTGCAACCCATATCAGATCTTGTGGTTGTCTGTCGAATGCTTTTCCAAACTCAACCATCTGTAGATTAAGTATTGCAAAAATTAAGCAAACAAAAATTATTTCATGCTTTTGCCAATTTATTAAATATTCCTGCTCTTAAATAATACTCGTATCTAATATGCATACATTATTGAAATCTTAACTAATATATAGAAGTCTTTTTTTGTTTTCTTGTCAGTTTGGCTGTATGGGTGTCCAAACTAACAACAAAACAATCAAAATATTATGGCATCAACAATGTCTATTCCCCTGCTATCCGATAGATAGCTTCTAAAAATTTTTAAAATTGTCAATTTATCTGCATAAAATTGGCTATAAATCGGAAAGTACTTATCCGAATTTAGAAAATTTAGATGTTGATGGAAAGGTCATTGTCTCACTATTAAAATACATACAAAACATTAATAGACGTCGATACAATTTAAACGGCTAATACGCTTAAATAGATAAAAAAAACCATTATTTTGACTAAATAGTGAATATTGTTAATTTTTATTTAACGGATTATCAAAATTTAAATTTTGTAGTAATCTTTTCGAATCAAAAATTGTTTTGGTATACAAAACATATTTCTACGATAACCACAAGCTTTAATATGGATTTTTAAACATAACTGAAAGAAAATTTTTGTAAAAATCCAGTCTCGATAAATTTTTTTCTTTTTGCTAAAATATACATAAAATACCTGTAAATGGCCATAACATGGGTAATACTTTTTTGACATTTATAAGTGAGGTATCAAATGAAAGGTTATAAGACATACAAAATTATAAAAATAAAAAATAATTCACTTTAATGACAAAATAAATTGTTGAAAGAGAAAGAATTTGCCATAAGGCGAAAAATTCATACCTTTTGAGTGTATTTACTTAGAAAATTGTTAAAAGTTAGTGAAAAATTTATAAATTTTGAAAAAATAATGACACACAAAAATAGGTGTTACATTCTTCTACAAATATGTTAGAAATTTTATATTTGTAAATTTAAAGGGAAAAAAATAGGGGCAATTTAATGAGATAAATCACAATAAAGCTCCATTTAGCCAAATTCAGAGGCTTCAAACTTTAGTAATGCCTGATAGTTCATAACAAATGATACTTACAAATGATATAAACTACGGTAGAAATTTATTGTCTAAATTTTTGTGTTAAAATTTTTGCAAAATCTTAAAAAATTCATATTAAAAATGTGATTTAGTGAAAAATTAATTCTATTTTTAGTACTTTAAACGCAAAAGTTAATAAAAAATTGATAAATTTTGAAAAACAAAACGAACACACCAATTGGTCTAATCCTCCTCTAAAATATTGCTAATAAATATTAAGTGATCATTTAAACAAAAGCCACTCCCGAATTAGCTTTATTGATTTATTTACCAAAAAAAATGCAAAATGGATCATGGATACAAAACATAACTGTGCGTTGCTCACAAGCTTCACAAAATAATTTCAAATACTAAAATTTTACATTAGAAATACTTTTTACAGATAAAATCCAGAAAAAATTTTAAATTGTCAATTTATCTGCATAAAATTGGCTTTAAATCGGAAAGTACTTATCCGAATTTCAAAATTTAGATGTCTTTGGATGTCTCACTATTTAAATACATACAAAATATTAATAGACAACCATACAATTTTAAAGTCTGATACAATTAAACAGATGGCAGGATTATGAACATGTCCAGAAAAAGTCCAATGGAGTCCAAAAAATCTATGTCCATGCAGCGACATGGCGAATGGCACTTTAGCACCAAGAGAAAACAAGAAATTTCACTTTTCAATTTGACAGGTGTCGAAATGTCAAGACCTGAGAGCGCCAATCGATTAAGGAGTTGGATTTTGCACTCTAAGTCCAGTAGAAATCAAAAAAATCACACTTGAAAGTTGACAGTGATGGTGGTGAAATGTCAAAAATCCGAAAAATCACACCTTTTGCTTTGACAGTTGATAGTTGGGAGCGAGATAGCAAACCATACAAATTTAAGTAGGTGTCTTTAGCATAGATATTTAGAAGTACGTGAATATATAGTTAAGCTTTTATATTAATAATAATTAACACTTGCACAATATTTCTATCCCTTGAAAATTGAGAACATGAACGATGTTGATAATTTATTGATGTCGGGAATAAATTTTCCTGGGGAATTGGGCGGTCAATTCATCGAATTTATTTCAGAGATATTTACGATAGCAGAAATATTTTCAAGGAAATCTATTTTCTACGGGAAATTTTTTTCAAGATTTGTTAACAAACTATCTTTTAACAAAAGGGATCCGGGCTAAGCCGGGTGTTTCCGCTAGTTTAACATAATCCACTTGAACATGTGTATCAAGTTACCGGGGCAACTCCAAAAATTCATATTAAAAAATATATAGTCCTGAGTTTCTAATTTTCCTATTGCTTATTTGTAACGAAGAACAAAAATGTATTGCGCTGTTGGATTACCTTGACGTCAAGTTGGCAGGTCAACTTTCTCAAAAATTTAGATAAACAACCCGGGAGTGGATAAATGTTTAAAAATAATTTTTTGCTAATTTGTAGCGAAGAAAATAATATTACTTTATTGTTTCGTTTGCGAGATACAGGTTTACCTATTGACGTCAACTTAGCAGGTCAACTTTCTCAAAAATGTAGATAAACGACGCGGGAGTGTGTAAATATTTAAAAATATTTTTTTGCTAATTTGTAACAAAGAAAAAATATTACTTTTTTGTTTCGTTTGCGAGATACAGTGTTACCTGCTAACTTGACCACGTCAACTTTCGTGTGATCCAGTAATGCATTATGCCTATCTTTGAATAACATATATACAAAGTCACGATCTTCAAGATTATTGATCATCCTTTTTTCATTAGAAGCATTTCGTTGTACTCTGTTCAACAAAAATCGTGAGTACAGCGCTTATGGGCGAGCTTTTTTCAAAACAGTGGCGCCTGTGTATACTCTCACGACACTGAATTGAGCAAACTGCCAATAAAAAATATTCTAACCCACTGAACAACGTACAGGAATTGTTGTTGTAATTCCCTGCTAAATATGGTACACTCCAACATGACTCCTCATTGCATGCCCAAATCACACTGATCATTATAATCGTTTCTACTCTGGCTGTGTGACTGTGAGCTAAAAAAAATATATATTCCAACAGAGTTACCTTACCCATTTAAAGCAATACAAAATAGCTTTTTCAGTGGTTTTTATAAAATAGCTTTCTGTTTTCAAGCTGTTGAGAACAGAATTAATTAAGGTGAGATATAATGCAAAGTACGGAAACCCTATGAGAGCTTTTACTTGAAATAGGTATATGCAAGCCAATGCGACCAGACAGAGATAAAAACGTCCTATCTTCCCTGTACTGACAATTTTTGTTGAACAGAGTATAGTAAATTAATTAAAATTGGCGCCCAACGTGGGACGTATGCTGAACAATTTGTTGGATGAGTCCTTGTGCAATCTGAACTTTAAACACCATTTGAAATAAATTTAAAATAGGTCAGTAGGTCATATTTAAATAAAGTTAATATACAGTTTGAACAAACTTCGTTATATTATTGCAACACAAATCCCTTAGAAATCTAGTTTCATATCTCTTACGTTTTTTTTTTATTTTGCTGCGGGCGGCGTTTGTTAGTTATATTATAAATGTTTGTATATTTTTTTCAAACATGGTAGTCTCGATGTTAAAAAATTGTATCAGTGAACTTAAAAAAAATTGCATTTATATTTAAAATTTTCATAATCTACTTCCACACATTAAATCAAATAACTACATATATGTATAGGAATGCATAAAGAACTTTTAATTAACAGATCAAATCAACTCCCAATGGCAGACAAACTGTTTTGCACTTCCTCTTCATCATTGCACAAAACAATGTCTAAAATGAATTCACGATGCAGGATACTCTGCACTAAAGAAATGTATTGCCATAGGTAGGTACATAAATAAAGTTCCCATCAGTATGATATTCCCTATTCATTCATTCAAATCAACCTACTACCGCCTCTGTATAACATCACATCATCATTATCACCATCATCATCATCGGATGTATCCCACTTCTGACACACTAAATATAATTACATTTATTTAGTTTATTAACATTGCACAAAATGCCTGCGTGGAATTATTAGTTCTCATTCTAGCAGCACTCAAATGCATATATTCTGCATTTGCATCGCAATTTGAAAACTTAATATAAAATTCAATTGAATTGCCAACTGAAATTGCCACGACACGACACAACGATGACGACGATTGTGACGACGATGGTGACGACGATGTCGGTGACGCGACGTATAAATCAGGCAACGAACGAAAGAGTCCTTAAAGCTTAGGCTGCCTGCACACAACTAGCATGTGATTTAGACCAGATGGTTAATGGGTATATGAACCTGTCTTTTAGAGAGTGTGTTATTTTTGTTGTTTAGACACTTTCCGAAAGGAAGAATGTAGCCGAAAAATTATGAATATTTATTATTGTATCCAGGGCACTCTCGTGAAAGAGCATCATCACACACTTGCACCGGATTGAAGGATGATGGGACTATGAAGAGTTTTCTACTTTTTTCCCGCTGACTCATCCTGTTTTGTATTTGGAGTAGAAAATAGAACAAATATAGGGCAACCAAAAATATCCTCGCAAGGATGCGAAGATGTAAATCACGTTATAATCCTTAACGTGTGTCTCCAATTTATTTTACGTTATATATGTTTACAACACCATTAGGTTAGCAGCTTGGTTTCATGATGACGATGACGCGGACAACGAGGCCACGGCACGACTACAATGTAATCAGGTATATTGTCTGTTGTGCGCCTACCTACTCGAAAGGATTTATTCGCTCTCTGTAGAATTTTCATTCCAGAAATCACGGCCTGGTTGCTATACTCAGCTCAGCTCAGTTCAGTCTTGCTCCCTCCAGGTCACTTCGTATAGTGAGCGAGGGGGGTATTTTCCATCAACACCCTGAAAGTGGTGCTAAATGGAAATTGTCTCCCCGAACGGTGGTGGTGGTGGCAAGGTGAAAAAGAATGAATGGTGGCCGTGGTGGTGTTTTGGTGCATTTTATGGTGACATTATTTCGGGGCCGCCAAAACCACTACACTTTTACCACCCATCACCTTAGGCAATTTAGCGTGATTTGATATATGGATCTGGAACTGAAAATTCTATTCTGTTTTTTTTTTTTTATCTATTCTAGTTTTCTCGTATACTCGTTTTGAGTGGGTCTCCTCGAACTAGGACTTCTACTGCTACCACTGAGAATCTCTTAATAATTCATTTGCAAATGGCCTTTTTCACATGGTTTAGGGATTCCACTTTCATTTCGTTTGGCAGGGTATTTCCATTCCATATTGGTTTGGTAGGTGGTATAGAGGAGGTATCAAAAGACCGCCCACTCACATCCCGTATTTTTGAATTGCAAAATGGTAGATAGTCGCGCTGTTGTTTAGCTCTTGGGTCCTCTGCGAAATGGTAAACCTCTTTTGAGAATTTTTCTATTTCTTTTTTTATTATTTTGTTATTTTTTTGTGAAGGTGTAGCCTCCTTTATTTATTTGTTTGCCTAAAAGCTTAGACAAAACACAACAACAATAACAATAACGAGGAGGAAAAATCTCCACATCACCTGGATGACAAATAGGATGGAAACCGATAGTGAAATGCATGTAAATCATCGGAAATGGTTTTCTCTGCTTTAGCGAGAGGATTAGACACCTACCTTCTATGATATTGCATCAACTTTAACAGTCTGTTTGACAAGAATTTAATCATTTAATTTTTTTTTTGTAACACTCCCAAATATTTGATTTTAGGTACAAGAAAAAATATACGAAATCATTTATTTATGTTAGTTTAAGTGTTGCTTTTGTTAGTATGAGTAGGTGTAAACTGCGTTTCATGAATTCATCACTAGATAAATACCATATTTAATAAAGACTTTTTTCATCTGCAATTTTTTCCAACAAAATTTATGAAACCGTTAAAAATCGTGATTTCTCGAACCCATACAAGTTTTAGCACATTTTTCGTTAAATTCAAAAAAAAAAAAACGTTACTAGTTTCAAAAACCGACCATTTGGCAAATTAAATGTGCATACTTTTGCATATGGAATAACCTTTTTGGGAATAGAATTTACTTTTTGGAAATCAATAATGTTCCATATGAAGTTAAAGAAATTAATTTGCACCTATAGCACATAGCTATCAATCATTAAATACCACTTTTCAGAGGATTGAATCAATTTTCAAAAGAGTGAAAAGCTGACAAACTTGTACGTTCTGTGTAAATTAAGCAGACTAAGGGAGAGTTTTTCAGTGCGGGGATAGAGTTAAGGCCGAGTTAATTCACCAAATTTGGTGCGTAAACTTTGGATTAACTCAAAAAATGTTTAAGATATTTTATCTTCCCTGTTTTTTTAAGGCATTCTGCATTCATCATCAATTTAAAAACAGCTTCCTGACGTAACTGTAGACAGATCTATTTCCAGTATTAAGTTCAAAAGGCAATAGCACAAGACGTTCCAACACTATCGCGGATGAAACAAAATGCAACAACACCAATATTTAGTTGGCCACAGACATGGAACAATCCAAAACCGGGAGGCCTGTCGAAATTTGCTGAGGTCAACCCGGCTTACCCTACAAGAGGAACCTTAGGTGAAGCAGTTGAGTGGGAGAGTTGTGGTCCCCCTCGAAGAAGAACTAACTGGGGCTTAACCCAACACTGAAAAACTGTGCATAAGTTATTTTGTTTTTCAATTACTGTTTCAATGCATTGTGTTTATATTTCTAAAATTAACTATTTACTCTGCTGATATTTTTAAATCTGAACTGTTTAAATTTGTGAGTTACAGGTAGTTGAATTGTAAATAGACACCTCCAAAAATGACAAATTTCAAAAATCGTTAGAGCGGTTTTCAAAAAATATTTTCTTATATATAAAAATTCTTGAACATTTTTAAAAATAAAACCTGGTATAACAACTTTTAGTGTTTAATAAAATACAATTAAAAAAAAAATCGTTAACCCGTTTTCAAGATATTGAATTTTCAAAAAAAAATTGCAATATTGCAATATACAAAAATTATTTTTTTAGAAAATTTGGATATTTTAAAATACTAAAATTGTAAGGGACCTCTTGTATAAAATTTTTTGTTGTAATCGTTGTAGTCGTTAACAGGAAATTCGAAAACCAAAAAAATCGGTTCTATGACAGGTGCCGTAAATAACCGTTATTAGTATTTTTTTTTAAATTAAAATACTGACTACTGCCTCTTGTGAGGAATTGACAAATCCTCCAAGAGTATTACTTGTCACGAATAAGTGCTTCTCGTCTAGCCGTTCGGATTCGGCATAAAATTGTAGGTCCCTTCCATTCCTGTCGAGAGGCGCACACAGGAATGGTTGCGAGTTGTTAGTCACTAGGCCCTGGTTCTTCATGAGCCGTTGTGCCACCCGATTTATTTATATACCATACTCTAAGTAAATATTCTTATTTTTTTTATCAAAATCGTTAGAGTCGTTTTTTAGAAAAATAACTTTAGTTGTATGGCAGGTACCGTTAATTTTTGAGCTAAACAAATATACATTTCCCCTCTAGGGAATCACCTGAGAACCTAAAGTCGAAAGTTTAAAGAAAATCGCTTCTGTGGTTTAGGCTGGAGGTCTAGGAACAGACAGACAGACAGAGTTTCGGGACCCACTTTTTTCGCATTCTGTATCATCCTAAGCTTGCGGAAAATTATTATTCCAGTTCGAATTTGCCCAATTACTTATCGCAATTAAAAACATCATAAATGTTTTTCATAACTTTGTTGCGACTCGTATATTTTTGGTTTAATTTTATACTATAATTTTTTCTAACTTCTTATTGCAAGTTATTGTAATTGGTGTGATTTGTCGAATTGAAAATTTGACATATCTTCACGTTTTGAGGTCTCTAGAATCAGAATCTGTCGTTTGTAGCAAGATGAATATATGTATGTATGTATGTAGGTACGTACGTTCAGGGTACTTTTTTCGTCCATCAAATCTCGAGAACGAATAAAGATCGACTCGGATGAATTTTATTTTACAGATAATATTGTCATAAAGTGCTGAAAAGGTTTTCTAACAATTTTCTAACAAATTCAATTAAGGTTTTTTTTGTACTACAGCAAGTTCAAAAGGAGCCATAAAATGTCATTTGTCTCGAATATCCCGAAAACAGAAAAAGATATTCGCTTCAGACTTATATTACTTTACACATTATTGCGCAATACAAAATGGGTAAACATTTAAAAAAAATTCAACGGACATAAATACTTCAGGAATAAAAAATGTTTCCGAACCCAGTCTTTTTTTACATATAATCACTAGTCAACAGCTAGTAATTTTGCAAAAAAAAATCAAGAAATAAAACTATTAAAAACTCTTAACAAGTCAAATATTTTGAAAAAAAAGAACTGATATCGATTTCAAATATTTACCGAAAATATTGACGAATACCATTTATGTGTTGTGTAATTTTACTTACTTACTTTACTTTTGATGGCGCTCACAGCCCAGGATGGGCTTCGGCCTCAACTAACAAGCCCCTCCAGCCAGCTCTGTCCCTAGCTAGCCGCTTCCAGTTGCGCACACCGAGTGCTTTGATGTCGTCATTCACTTGATTGCGCCACCTGTTACGGGTTCTTCCTCTGCTGCGTACCCCATCGGGGTTGGATTCGAAGACTCGTCGGGCAGGTGCGTTGCTGTCCATACGCTCCACGTGCCCCAGCCATCTAAGCCGCTGTATTTTCAGCTTTTTGACCAGGTCAACGTCGCTGTATAGCCCGTATAGCTCGTCGTTGAATCTTCTCCTCCATACTCCTTCGATACACACCGGACCGAAAATCACACGAAGAATCTTCCTCTCAAAGCACCCTAGCAGATTTTTATCCGAATCTTTCAGTGTCCATGCTTCTGACCCATAAAGCAGGACCGGGATGATTAGGGTTTTGTATAAAGTCTCCTTGGTTCTCTGAGAGAGGGCCTTACTACTTAAATGCCTTCTTAGACCGAAGAAACAGCGGTTGGCAAGAGTAATTCTTCGCTTGATCTCTGCACTGATGTCATTCTGCGATGTAATAGTGGAGCCCAGGTAGACAAAGTCCTTGACAACTTCGAAGTTATATCTGTCCATCGTGATATTTTGCCCGAGTCGACGATGTTGAGATTCCTCTCTCGATGACAGCATATACTTCGTCTTGTCCTCATTAACCGCCAATCCCATTCTAGCCGCCTCCGATTCAATGCTCGCAAATGCCCCTGCCACAGCTCGCTTCGTTCTGCCGACAATGTCTATGTCATCCGCATATGCAAGCAATTGAACGGACTTTTGATAGATTGTACCGCTGGTGTTGACATGTGCGTTGCGTACAATGGCTTCAAGAACGATGTTGAATAGGTTGCATGATAACGCGTCGCCTTGCCTCAATCCTTTCTCAACATCAAAGGAATCGGTGGTGTTCTTACCAATTTTGACGGAGCAGCGAGATTTCTCCATCGTCATCCTGCACAAGCGGACGAGTTTGGCAGGGATGCCGAGACTCGACATGGCTCTGTATAATTCGTCCCTTTTCACGCTATCATACGCGACTTTAAAATCGATAAAAAGGTGGTGTGTATCGATCTGGAATTCCCGGGATTTTTCTAAAATCTGTCGGAGTGTGAACATTTGATCGACGGTTGACTTGCCTGGCCTAAAACCGCACTGATAAGGGCCGATCAGATCGTTGACAAAAGGTTTTAAGCGGTCACACAGGATGGCCGACAAGATTTTATAAGCGACGTTTAGGAGACTAATTCCTCTGTAGTTGGTACATTTCAGAACATCTCCCTTTTTATGGATGGGGCACACTATACCGAGGTTCCATTCATCGGGCATACTTTCCTCCGACCAAATTTTGCAGATGAGCTGGTGTATGCTCCTAGCCAATTCATCTCCCGCTGATTTAAATAGTTCGGCTTGTAAGCCATCCGCACCTGCAGCCTTGTACGACTTAAGTTTGGATATCGCCAGCCGAACTTCGGTTAGGTCGGGTGGACGGAACTCTTGGCCATCATCGTCCAAGTTGAATGGAGCGTTCTGCCTATTAGCGGCATCTTGGCTGTCTTCGCCATTAAGCAGTCTAGAGAAGTGTTCTTTCCAGATCCTCAGCACTGACTGTGTGTCTACTACCATATTCCCACTCTCATCTCGGCAGGCTTCCGTTCTAGCCTTGAATCCTTGGGTGGATCGCTTCACCCTCTGATAAAATTTTCGAACATCTCCCCTACCGCTACAACCCTCAATAGACTCTACCGCCCGCTTCTCGTGCTCTCTCTTTTTCCTCCTGAGAAGTCGGCGTTCCTCTTTTCGTTTCAGCCCGTAGAGCTCCCGGGCCACTCTCTCAGCAGCTCTTGTTCGAGTCTGCAGCATTGCCTGGTAGGCCTCGTCCTTAGCTGCATGCGCTAGCCGGCACTCCTCATCGAACCAGGGGTTTCGTTGTATTCGCCTAGTGAAACCCAGCACATCAGAGGCGGCACTTCTAATGGCTTGTTGACAGTGTTCCCACTGGTCCTCTGCACTTGATGCTGGTAGCGGACCTCCTGAGAGATTAAGAGTTACGTGGTCTGCAAAAGTTCTGGCAGTCTCTTGCGATTTAAGCTTCTCGACATCGAATCTTTTCCCAGCATCTGCTCTGCGTTGTCGCGTCATGGATATCCGCATACGTAGTCTAGCTACCACCAGGTAGTGATCCGAGTCAATGTTGGCCCCTCGGAACGTTCGGACGTCCAAGATACTGGAAGCATGTCTCGCGTCTATCGCAACGTGGTCGATTTGGTTGACGGTTACTTGATCAGGCGACCGCCAAGTCCCCTTGTGTATATTGAGGTGTGGGAAGTAGGTGCTTGAGATGATGACATTTCGCCCCGCCGCAAAGTCTGCCAGCCTGTGTCCGTTGCCGGAAGTTTCGTCGTGTAGGCTGTGTCCTCCGACTATCGAACCAAAGATGCCCTCCTTTCCGAATCTTGCGTTGAAGTCACCAAGAATGATCTTCACGTCGTACTTCGGGCACATATCATACGTTGTCTCCAAGAGATCGTAGAATGCTTCTTTGGTTGAGTCTTCTCTCCTTTCATGGGGGGCGTGAACACAAATCAGCGAAATGTTCTTAAATTTGCCTTTGATGCGGATTGTGACCAGGCGCTCGCTTACACTTCGGAAGCCCAAGACTTCTTGCCTAAGTCTTCCCCTTATCACAAAACCACAACCCAAGAGCCGCTGACCCTGTTCCTTCAAGCACCCGCCGTAGTAGATGTCACACGTTTTCAATCTCCGTACGCCCTCTCCATCCCATCGCACTTCCTGGATGGCTGTTACGTCAGCCTTTAGCCTGTCCAGGTTCTCCACTAATTGTTCGGCTGCACGTGTTCTGTATAAGGACAGGACGTTCCACGTGCAGATCCGAAATTCATTGTCCTTGTTTCGTTTGCTGGGGTTGTGTAATTTTGAGATTTTTAAAACCACACTTTTAAAAGATTAAAATCAAAATGTTGCAAAAAAGCTTTTCAAAAATGTATTAATTCGAAAAATGCTTACCACTCAAATTCGCTTCAAAATCAAAATTTGGCATATGACACTTAATTTGCATTTCATATTCTTTGAAACCGTACACTTCCCTGATTTTTGGTATTTTTTTTCACCACTAGTCTGTTTTGAAATAATTGGCTTAAATAACATACCTCCATACTGAGAGGAGTTTTTATTTAGAAAATGGTGGAAGGATTTTTAATGAAATCTCATATCTAATTGCATATTCATATTTGTTACATAGCTTTTGAAATATTTTGTACAAACACATATAGGACATAATTTATCCCCAGTCGTATATTTATGTCCCCATCATCAAAATCAAGTAAGTACAAATGAAATGAAAACCTTTTATATGTAAAACTTATAAGGGTTTCCAAGAAAATTATACTAAATTTTGTTAAGTGTTGCTAATGAAACGCTTTCAAATCAATGTTCTTGGTTGAGTTATCGATTTTTTAAGCCAAATATGTACATACATTATGTATACAATTTTCAGAGTACCAATGGGAAGTTACTGGTGTGGGTCGACCCCAGACTCATTTTTTTATTTCAAATTGATAAAGTTTAAATAATTTCAGTTGAAAGTTTTTTCTTTAAGCGAAATGCTTATGGAAACCACAGCGAAAAAATTCGCTTTGAAAGTGTCACCAATTACAAAAAGAAAAAGCGAAAACAATCACAGAAAGCGATGCTGTAATAAAAGAAAAAAACAAGTATACAAACACGAATAACACTCAAATATCATTTTCCGTGCACAATTAATGGTCTGGTAAATTAATTCAATAATAAATCAACACAGCTTTTTTTTAACATTGAAATTTGAAAGTACAAATCGCACTCAACTATCAAAAGACTCAAAATTTAACCTAGCACATAAACTAAACAAATTATTGATATTTGTGTTACCAAAATATTAAATTTATGAGCACTTTAAATTTCCTAATCATGTTAAAGTACTCTCTCCCACTGTTCTTTTTCTAACACCCCTCTTTTAAAACCTAGCGTGCTATTTTCAATTGATGAAACAAAATGTCCTTTTAATCTCGATAAATGTACGCGACATACCATATAAATTATTCCTTTGTTCTTAAATGCACACAAATTGCATACAAATTTTTCTAAACTAAACGTTGCATTAAAACGCAACAAACCAATTTACACGCAACATCATATTGCTGCAAAAAAAAACTTTTATCACTTTCGTTAAACCAACAACAAAAATGGAACCTCCTCTCAATGCAAAATGTAAACTCTATGCTATGATATGGACTTTTAAAAAAGTAACATAAATGCTTTACATTGTAATCTTTACACGCCATCTAAATGGACTTAAAATTTTACATATAGTGCAACCAAAAAAAATATAAATAAATTTAAAAAAAAAACAGAAAATATTAACTCTAGTTTTCATTCTTTAAAACTTCAAGCGCCAAACGGTACACAAATTATTTTTTAATTGGCACGATATCATCGCATAAAAGGGGACACACAAAAAAATCTTTATCCTTTTTGTGTTGCCATCGTAAAGTTTTTCCAAAACCGGATATAAGCTTCGCCTAGTTCCGCTCTGTATTCTCTCTCCCCACAAACAGTCAATCTGCTACTCAAGCGACTTATAAGGACAGACTTAGTCTATCCATCGGATTTCCATGCTTTTCCGCCAAAATAAACAAAAAATGAGTTTTTTATATAAATACATATAGCTACCTACGGATTGTATAATATAATGTATACTATCTACTTGAAGAAAAAGTTTTACGAAATTTTTTAGCATGCAAAGTTTTTGATCACATCCTCGAGAAGGAGATTTGTCTTCTTCGTTCGTTCGTATTTTTTGTATGTTGCTTCTTAATTTTGTCCATGAAAAGGAAACAGAATTTAAGAGAAGAGAACCCCCAAACCGAATTATATAGAAAATGTACTTTTAAGACCCCAAAACGACTTTGTCGTTGCGGTAAGACCTAACTTTATAATAATGTCTTAATGACAAGAACTCGCACAGAATTTCAAAATCAATATAGGAATACGAAAGCAAAAATATAAAAAAAAAATAAAAAACAAAATGAAAACAGTCCAAAATTCACGTTCCAACACGGGGGTGTACAGACACGACTGAGTTCTGTACAAATAGAGCGAGAAGCTCCAAAAAAATATTTAAAAAAATCGTCCAATGTCTTTTAGCCTTTTACGTAAAGGCAAGCCCGTGCCGCCACGGTCTCAGACCAATTCTCTCAGTACGTGTTCCGAATCATTTATATAGAAGAGCCTTGCACCTTGAACAAAAATTCAGAAGCAGCATCATAGTACACCACCAACCACTACCTACTCTGACTCTGTCCTGACCAAACTTAACTCAACGAAGTCAATGTATCGACATTGAGCAGAAAAGGGTATATCCTTTTCTAGTTCTTCAGCGATATAGGAGAGCAACAAATAAAGGATGCTGTTCCAACTCACTGAATCCACTATTATATACCAAGGACCGATTTTCACTCATGCACGTCATCGTCGTCCAGGTGAAACTGGAGAAAACCAACAACAAGACCGAAACATAGTGCATCGTATACAAAATATCGTTTTGTGTATATTTCGAAAAATAAGGATGCGACTATGGGAAAGTCAGTACCTACAGTGAATATAGAGTTGTAGTCCTGATCCTGCCAAGCTAAAACTTGTTGCATTTTTTTTTCTCTCTTCCGAATACCTCCCTAAATTCAGGGGGAATTTTTATCGTAATTTGAAACACGTTTACCGCTTGAAATAATATTAAGAATAGCATTAAAAAAAGGAAACAAAATACCGAGGAGGTGTGGAATAGAGAATGACCAAGATGTCGACGACAACGACGAGAGCGATGATGAACCCGAAAAAATTATAAAAAATACGAGCGAACGATAGATAGTTTTTAGAAAGAGGAAATGCACGTGAACCAACAGATAAAAGTGCAGAACTTAATAGGACTTCCATTAACTTTTAATTGCGGTGAGAAGATGACAGAGCACATTCAGGTGAAGGGTCTTAGCGTGGGTTTAAGATTGGCATGTGGCAATGGAAATGAGGTAAAGTTATAATCACAAACTTATACCCAGCACATGAGCATTGCAGAAGAAGAGATTGGGAATAAAGTAAATTATCAGGTAAGAAGTTGAAGAAAATTTATATTAATATGTGGTAAATGAAGGTGTAGCATGGGATTTTTGCGACAAGAAGCTAAATGCTATAGAGAGTTAAAACAATCAGCAGTTTTGGTGATTTGTGGTAAAAGAAGGGTTATGTTTTATATAGTATACTAGCGGAAACACCCGGCGTTGCCCGGGTCCCTTTTGATAAAGGATAGTTTGTTAACAAATCTCGAAAAAAAAATTTCCCGTGGAAAATAGTTTTCCTTCAAAATATTTCTGCTGTCGTGAATATCTCTGAAATAAATTCGATGAATTGACCGCCCGATTCCCCAGGAAAACTTATTCCCGACATCAATAAATTCTCAACATCATTCATGTTCTCAATTCTCAAAGGATAGAAATATTAAGCAAGTGTTAATTATTATAAATATAAAAGCTTATTCACGTACTTCTAAATATCTATGCTAAAGACACCTACTTGTAAGAAAATATTTGAAAAATTTGTATGGTTTGCTATCTCGCCCCCAACTATCAACTGTCAAAGCAAAAGGTGTGATTTTTCGGATTTTTGACATTTCACCATCATCACTGTCAACTGTCAAGTGCGATTTTTTTGATTTCCACTGGACTTAGAGTGCAAAATCCACCTCCTAAATCGATTGGCGCTCTCAGATCTTGACATTTCGACACCTTTCAAATTGAATAGTGAAATTTCTTATTTTCTGTTGGTGCTAAAGTACTGGCCGAGACATTAGGTAATAAAACCCTCCTTAATCGATGTGTGCCCTTAGATTTTGACATTTCGACACACGAACTGCAACGAACAGAAGAGAGGAGCTGTAATACGGCAGTTTTTGCTCTTATAGCATTGCTCTTACCATTTTTGTTATACATGTGAATGATTTAGTCTACGGAGCGAATGTTTCTCACTGATTTGGGAGATTGTGAAAGTATTCGGTGTTGATTTCAGCATAACTAAATTTTCACCGACCATGTAAATCAAACATGATTGGTTAAGGTTTTACCTTCCACCACAATCCAATCAAAGCGCATTTTTACTGACTTGAGAATTATATCAAGCCATTCATTAGCCTTTCATCACTACTTATTATATTTTCCAACATTCTTACAATCACTTACACATTCAACAAAAACCAGGCAAAAAACAACACTCATGTCTTGTTCAAAAAGTTATATTTTTCGCCATGTCGGTCGCTGCATGTGGACATTGATTTTTCGGACTCCATTGGATTTTTTCTGGACATGTTCATAATCCTGCCATCTGTTTAATCGAATCAGTCTTTAAAATTGTATGGTTTTCTATTAATATTTTGAATGTATTTAAATAGTGAGACAACGACCTTTCCAAAGACATCTAAATTTTGAAATTCGAATAAGTACTTTCCGATTTATATCCCATTTTATGCAGATAAATTGACAATTTTGAATTTTTTTCTGGATTTTATCTGTAAAAAATATTTCTAATGTAAAATTTTAATATTTGAAATTATATTGTGCAGCTTGTGAGCAAAGGGCATTTATTTTTTATATATCAAAATTTTTATCAGATTTTCAGGATTTATAATTTTTAAATTTGAAAATATTTTATGGGCGTGGTGAAATTATAAAAATAAAATTCGTTGAAAAGGCATGATTTTTTGGTAAATAAATCAATAAAACTAATTTTAGAGTGGTTTTTGTTGAAATAATCACTAAACATTTATTAGCAAATAGAAGAGGATTAGAGCAATTGGTGTGTTAGTTTTGTTTTTTAAAATTTATCAATTTTTTATTAACTTTTGCATTTAAAGTACCAAAAATTGAATTGATTTTTCACTAAATCACATTTTTAGAATGATTTTTTTAAGATTTTGCAAAAATTTTAACACTGGAATGTATATTATTAATTTTAACCTCAAATTCATGTATCTTTTGTTATGAACTATCAAGTATAACTCCAGTTTTAAACCTCTTAATTTGGCTAAATGGAGTTTTTTGTGATTTATTATATTAAATTGCCCCTACTTTTTTCCCGTTATATTTACAAATACAAGATTATCACATATTTGTAAAAGAAACCTACACCTATAAATGTGCATCCTTTGTTTTTTTCAAATATATAAATTTTTGATTAACTTTTGAATTTAAATTACGAAAAAATAAGTTAATTTTTCATTAAAACGCATTTTTAGTACACATTTTTTTTAATATTTTGCATTGCAATAATTTTTAAACACAAATTTAAGTTATAAATTTCTACTTAAATTTCATGTATAATTTATTATGAACTATTAAGGTTTGCTCAATTTTGAAACCTCTAAAGTTGTCTAAATGTAGCTTTTTTGTGATTTATTTATTAAATTACCCGTACTTTTTTTCTCGTTAGATTTAGAAATACAAACTTATTGACATATTTATAGAAGAAGGTTACACCTATAAACGTACATCATTAGCTTTTTGAAATAAAAAATAATTTCATCAAGTTTTGAATTTAATATATGTAATATAAATTTGACGGGTCATCCTCTTAGTATGAAATTGTTCACCCCCCTCAATAATTTTTATACACAAATTTAGCCACATCTCATAGCTAAATTCTGAGATCAAAACATTAATAAACGTCTGAGTAGAAATGCAGTTATGAGTTTGTATATTAAAAGAACTCCAATTAGAAATTCAATTGAGATAACGGTGCTCTCCACTGGTAGACGATTGTTGACAATGAACAAAGCGGAGCATTTCTATGGATTTTATTCGTTTTTTATGAATTTTAAAAAATCAATTGTGACGCTTATATAGGAGGTAGATTAAAAAGTGAGGTATCAAATTAATGGCTATACTATTGAGATTAAATATAAGAAAAAATTAAATCAATCCCTGAACACACCCACATGTTATTAAGTAATATGTGTGAACAATATTATATTGTGAATTTCTCAGCTCAACGGTACAATAGGAATATATTTTTTTTTAGACAAGCTCCTAGGACATATAGCTATAATTTATTAGTACATTGCAAACCTCTACGACTGTTAATTAAAAAGATATTAATAAAAAAACAAATTTCATATAGGCAACATTTTTTTATTATTGTTAAAGATTTCTAAAAAAATTTAAGTTTATTTTTTTTTAGAAGCTATCTATCGGATAGCAGGGGGATAGACATTGTTGATGCCATAAAAAAAAGTTAGTATTTTGATTGTTTTGTTGTTAGTTTGGACACCCGTACAGCCAAACTGACAAGAAAACAAAAAAAGACTTTTATATATTAGTTAAGATTTGAATTGAGAAACACAATGGAGTAAATGTTACAACAGTAAATGTAGTACAACAATAAATCTAGGTTCCAGAACAGAAAATAATAAATTGGTAAGATTCCACGTTCACTATAACAGCAACTTACACAGACAGGAAGGATTTTTCTGGATTCTTATGTACATTAGGGTGGTACTCATAAGTGTCATTCTCTTATTTTGAATGATTTTGATTTCTATGATTTTTTCCAAATAAATACAAAAAATCCTGTAAATTTTAAGCTCATTATATTAACGTATAACTGGCCCCCAGACCTCTGAAGTTTATATGGGAAATCCTATGTATTTTTGTAAATCCAAATTTGAAAAATCTTAACTTTGGTACTGGATGATAAAAAAACGGAATTTTGAAACACATTGTAGTCACTTTTATCATATTTATAAAATTGTAACAGACAAAAATGTATAAACAGTTATTTTCCTACTTACAGCCATTTAAACAAAAATATATTTTTTTTATATAATTTTAATTTTAATAAATGTTGTAAAATTTTGTTTCATACATTTTTTTTTAAATGACAAAAGTTACTAAATCAATGTTTTAAAGTTACTGCATATGTGCAAAATTCAATTTTCTTTACTAAAGTTATGAATTTTTAATAGAGCTGGCAACGAGACGATAAAAGCCTCGGTTTCGCATGACGAGACCGAGACAAGACGACACGAGACAAGACAAGACTGCCTTTTAAGCATCCGAGACGAGACCGAGACGAGACTGTATATTTGGGTCGAAATTTACAGAGAGTCTATTAAATTAAAAAATCTAATTTCAGTTGAATATTTATTTTCTTCTGCAAATATTCAAACTTTAATCGAAAATATTTCGTTCCAATATTCAACAGGTTGCCCTGCAATCGTATTTTTTGGAGACAGTCCGAGGCGATACTAAATTATACGAGACCGAAACGAAACCGAGACGAGACTGAAAATTTTCGATTTCAACAAGACCGAGACTACAAAAGTCTCGCCGAGTCTCGTCTCGTGGCCAGCCTTAATTTTTAAAGTTTGATGTACAAAAATACATGGGATTTGCCATATAAAACTTACATCTTGGGCCCCGGGTTAACGTTAATAATATGAGCTTAGATCTTACACAATTTTTTTTTATTAATTCAGAACAAATAAGGGGGTGCGTCGTTCAAAATAAGACAATCCCCCTTATAAGTACCACCCTAATGTTCATTTTTGTATTTGTTTTGCTCTGACGTAAAACTAATCTCGCTCTCAATGATACAAATTGAAATTGGCTTAATTCGGCTTTCAAAACTTTGGTTTTCAAAATCGTGACTTCTGAAGCAAAAATTAATGTTTTATTTTTTAAATAAGTTTTTGCTAAATGCCCTCTTGTTAAAAAGTTTTGAAGCTGAGCTTAGAGTGTTAAAATCATCAAATAAAAGCCAAAATGCTCTTATGCTCCCTTAACCCCCTATGCACCGGACTTAAAGATAACATTAAATGTTAGCGGATGGCTCACACGAAAAGTATACGAAGAAGGGAACAAATAAGAAGACTGCTTCACGCCATTAAGTTGGCCTTGAGTGAAATTTCACTTGACTATTTCGTATCACTGTATAATTCTCTTAAAGATCGAATTTTTAAATTTTTTTTTGAAAGCTGCCAGCAGCCCACATTACATACAATAAGAATACAAATAAGAATAAGAAAATTAAAAAAAAAAACATTAAAACCATCGTTTTTCGTCATTTTTTGTATGTGCTTCTAACCTTACGAAACGATAAAATTACTTAAAAAAGTGACTCGGCTAACATTTATTTTCTTATCTGCCGTTAATTTTTTTTTTCACGGAGCTCAAACAAATGTTTTTCAATGGTACATTTAACAGTCTCTCTTGTGTCATACCAAATTTTGATATCTTACATACAAAAGGCGGTATTTCAGAATAACTTTTCACAAATGCCTGCTTCTAACTTTATGACAAGCAGTGTAAATCTGAGTACATAAACATAAAAAAACATTTAATTTAATTCACAAGCTTCCGCATCAAATCAGTTTTTGTCTCACAAATTGCTGCCGATTTTTTTCCAAAATGGATTTTTATTTAAATACTCATTTAAAATGCATAAAATATTTTTAATTCAATTTCAGTGCGCTTGAACATATTCTTAATAGAAATTATAAAATTAATAAAACAAAAAAAAAACCCTTCTGCATAAATAATTTAAATAGACCATGCATTTAACCTACAATAATAAATAGTGCAATAATCTTTTTTTTTAATTTTTAAATTGGCTCACCACATATTAATCAGCTTAACAAACAAAAATCCAATTAACGTATTTTATATATTCTTAGCCATCAATTCAATATGGGAGTTTTATTTTTTTGTTTACAAATATTATGACCACAGGTGAGATAATTACCAATTATAAATGTATGTATCGTAATCGTAGCCATATGGAAATAAGCATTAAATTTTATGACTAAAATACCAGCCTACAAAAAAAAATGTATTAATTTGGAAAGAAGTGTGATCAAAATAAATAAAAATATAAAAAATTGTTTTAATAATCTCATAACACACAAAATCACTAGATAACAAAAAAATTATGTACTTGTACCTGCATAGATATGAATTTTTCCCAGCTTATTTTGAGTGGAATACTACCTAGCTATACTTATGTGCATCCAACATCTGTGTTATAAAAACATATTCGTATACAACAAAAAAAAATATAATTCAAAAAACAAATTAAATATGACAAATAATAATTAAATAACTAACGATGAGCTGACAACATCAGCTAAAACACAACAAAAAAAAAAAACAATTAACATCCATCAGGGTGTGTGAAACCGGAGTGCAAGTGCATAAAGCATAATATTCAACTTGAATCCTCTTAGAATGACGTGTATGATCAAATTTAAATTATTTTTGTTTTTGTTGAGTGTTTTTCGTTGTCATTTTTTATTCATTTGAGTGAACTGTGTGCATGTGTTATTCATTGTGTTTATTTTATTTTTTTAATATTATTTTTTTATATCATCAATTTAACAGAAAAATTGACAGACAGAAAACATTTGTTTTTATGGGCTTTAGGGATGTTATTATATATGTATATTTGTTTTCCACATTCTCATAAAAAATCAATTAAATTTATTGCAATTTAAAATTGAAACACAATGGTTTTAATGGAAACTAGCATTATTACCTAAGTATTTTAAAATTTATAGATTTTTTAAGTAAAAATTGATAAAGTGATGAAATAAATTGGCATATGGAATTGATTCTAGTTTGAAAATATAATGCTTCAATTAAAGTTTAAGAAAAAAAAAAAAAAACTATAGTTTCAAAATCAAATGTTTAAACATTTTTTTTTTTAAACAAATAATAAATTGAAAATTTTGGTATGCAGTTGAACACACAAAATTTTTTAGCAATATTCCTTACGGCCTTTTTCGTGCCGTTATACTTGGTTTTCATGAGAAATGTAAGATCTATACCAAGTTTCACCAACAGACCATTATTTAAGTCTAACTTACAGAAAAAGTATATACTTTAACTTTTATTTGTTTTTTAGACCCTTGATTCTTCATTCAAATGATAAATAGAACGTTTTCACATTCTTTCATGAGGGTAGACATTTTAACTGTTTTATAATATGTCGTATTTAAAAAAAAAAAAATCTAAAATTTTGCTACTGAACTGCTTTGAAACCTGGCTATCTTGGTACTAACCGTTACTTTTGGTCTTAGGAACCTAATTTTTATAATATTCACAAAAATATTAAATATTCATTTCCGACCAGTAGAAATGAAGTTACATTTTTTTTAAAAACAAAAAAAGCCGAATAGAAAAAATTTATTTTTATTTTTTATTTTATTTTTAAAAATAAATTTTTTTCTGATCGGTTTTTTTCCTTTGAAAAAATCCTCACTTCATTTCTACTGGTCAGACATTTTAGAAAAAGATCTCAAAACTAAGTTTACATTTTTTAATACAAATTATTGGGGAGGGGCAAGAAAAATCGTACTAAAAGGTTGCGCAAGTGTCCCATCATTTACTATTTTGAGTTCAAAATTTGATGGAAAAGTTTTTTCAACAAATTATACAAAATTATAGGTATAACCTTTCTCTATAAATATGTTAGTAGTTTTATATTTATTAATATAACAGGGAACAACTAAGGGCAGTTTAATAATATCAATTGACACTTAATTATATAATATAAGAAAATTGGTCGTGCATAGTGCAAGAAATTTTGAATTTTTTTGACATACATGAAATCTTAATATGCACAAAATTTAGGAAATTTAATATTATATAAAAAGTATTTGAAGTGATTTTTCGTTCGGATGGACATTGGACATTTTTTAAATCGAAAATTTGCTGGTTTTTCGATAATAACTTTTTATAGGAAGGAGCTATCAACAAAATTTTTAAGACAGAAATTGTAGAGAACATCTTAACCTACAAAAGTTAACAATAATAACTACTCTACGGCTAATACCGGTTGAAAAATTCAGTTAACGCTTTTAAACGCCTTTTTCAAAATGGCGGGCGACGAGAGGGTTTTTCTGTTGGAATTTTGTGGTTTTAGAATCCCCAAGAGGTTCTCTCTAAAATAAAACCATAAAATTCTCCTCACGAATTTTGGTAGATATTTTTGCTAATTTGATTGGATCTTCACAAATAACCTAAGTCGATTCTACCCAGCTTGTTTTTTTTTTAAATATTGGTAGGTAGGTACACAGGGTGATTCACCAAATGAGTGACAGAAAGCTTGTGTGTGTGAGTTTGGTCGAGACAAGAAAAATATTGTACTGGAGGAGCAGTTTATTCCCCCTCGTTTAGGCGGGAGGGCCAATATAAAAAAAATGTCTTAAGACAGAAAAATATCTATTAAAAAATACTGTAGCACTCACAATGCATTGATATACCTTTTTCTAAAGCAAAAAATCCCTGTTTTTATTTTATTTAAAAAAAATGTTCTTTGTCTCTGGTAAGACATTTTTTTTTTACTTTTTTCCAAAATCTGCGTTAATTTTTATATTTTGATTGGCCTGTGTTTGCAAGCCTTTGTATTTTTAAATTTTGAAAATGTGATTCTTCATTTTTTGTTCTGTTCTCATTGGTAGGGCTGGCCACGAGGCGAGACTTTTGTAAGTCTCGTCTCGGTCAAATCATCAGGTTGTCCGGAAATCATATTTTTCGGAGACGAGACCGAGACGAGACTTAATTTAACGAGACCGAGACGAGACTTACAAAAGTCTCGCAGAGTCAGGTCTCGTGGCCAGCCCTAACTATAGTTTGAATACGTGCAGAAGAAAATAAATATTTAACTGAAATAGGATTTTTTAATTTATTAGACTCTCTGTAAATGTTGGTCCGAATATACAGTCTCGTCTCGGCCTCGTCTCGTTTGCTTAAAAGCCAGTCTCGTCTCGTCAGGCGAGACCGAGATCGAGATCGAGACTTTTCTCCTCTCGTGGCCAGCCCTACTCATTGGTATTTTCCTCTAAAAAAAAGTAACTGACTCTCGTGATTCAAAAACAATGTAAAAAGTTTTTGTTTTTCCTAAGACAACTGAAACAGAAACTTAATATTTCAAGCCCACTACCCCATTTCCATAACTATTTTTCATTACTTTAATGTTTACTTTTTCTAATTTTTGCATAGGTATGTCTACACAACACACACACTCATATTTTTCCTCTTAACCTAAATATTTTCTTTTCTCTCTTTTTTTTCAGGTAAGTTCCATCAACAATGATTGGATTACATTTTGATTAAAACGAGGTAACTTAACTTTTCCATCGCCATCGGAAGGATACAAGAAATGTCAGAAACTTATAAGCAATTCATCTGTCTAACTTTCTTGAACTACTATAGGTACTATAGAAGACAAAAAATAGATACAGACCGATAGAAAATCAAGTAAACAGGACAGTTCCTATAGTTTTTCTGTTTTTTTATTTTGTTTAACTCAACCAGCCTAAGGGCTGATAAACAAAGCAATAAACCTCTTAAAATCACCTTCGAACAGGGAGACACAGAAACTACAAAAAAAAATAAAGAAAGAAAGTTTCCCAGCATCCGTTTTCTCTTCACTCTATATTTGTGGACCTTATACATTGACAATCGCATCAATCAAGGCTCATACTCAATGTTTTATTATTTGCACGTAAAGTCAACTGCCTGTTTTGTTCGTCCACCCACACCCACCACACTGACTCTCTGCCACCCATCAGCATCGACTGTAGGTCTATACGCCAATGATGGTTTGTGGGATAGAAAAGGGCCTAAGAGACAAATAGAAAAAAAATCTTTCCTGCACTACAATATTGAATTGGGGATGGAAAAAAAAAATTGTTTTTGCCTTCGTATATTATTTAGTTTATCGATTTTCCTTCTGGTTTCCTTTTCATCCTTTATTGCTTACTATATCCATCTAAATGCGACTATACCTATGTACGAGTACCTCTATGTGGAGACTTGAGTTCTGGGTTTACACTGTACAGCCGTTACCGTATAGTTTGTACATGCGAGTGGCTATAGATTGTAGGTATTTTTATTGTACCTACATATCACTTCAATATTTCTGTAGATATATGTGTGTCGGTGCATCTCTGAAGGATTCAAGGGATTTTCATCCTTGTATAGTTAGTTTGTCGTTCATTCACTTGGATAAGTTTAATGTAGCCTGGAGGTTATCATCGTCATCATCTTTGTTATCATCATCATGCCCATTGGTTCAATATAATATAAGAAGATACCTTCTTCAATTTGTACAGGATGATTCAAAATCTTAACCGAAAAACTTCTAGGGCTGTTAGGTCAGACCCAGGACAACTTAGTAGCTTATAGCAATGTTGTTGTTTTTCCTCTTTTTATTTTCAATATTTTTGTTAATAAAAACAATAACTTCAAAACTTTTATTTTATAAAAGTATTAAAAAAAAACATTTATTCACATAAATAGGGTAATATTAAAAAAATGTTTTGGCATTTTGTTCAAGATAATAGACTTTAAGATTCTAGTATTTTTTGAGTTGAAACTGAATCACCTTATTCATTAAAAACAAACAAAAGACTATATTCAGCAGGTGAAATTTAAGCTGTCTTTTAAGAAATGCGTTTCGGGTGTCCTTGTTTACTTATGTACCTATATCGGATTTTATTTTTTTTACCTTTTTCCCTATACCTTGGTCAAGCATACAAACCTCCGACTTATAGCAACCTCTTTTGTCTTGCGGTTTTGTTGAAATCAGAGAAGAGATGTTTTGGGATTTCAAGTTAATTTGCGAAAATTCGATTTTCACATTATACCTTACATTATTATACGATTTATTATAACCCAAAATTGGGTTTAAGATAAAATTCAAGAGAAATACATTGCAAATCGAATAAAAGATATTATTTTGAGTTTAGACTGTTTTTTTAAGAAACGGGTTGCATGCAGTATTCAATTTGAATCATTTTAATTTAATCTTAAAATATTTTGGAAAATTTTTTGTTTTTATACATTATTTGTTATGTTGTAGATAGATGAGTCTTTAAGTGAGCTATGAAAACTAAACACACTTAAATATGATTGTCTCAATGAGGTAAAAGACAAAAGGTGTGTCATTCATACATTTGCATTTTTAAAGGATATTACAATCAAAAAGTAAATTAAAAGAATCTTATGAGGTTCATTGGTTTAGGTAGACAGCGATTATGGGTATCAATCTTTCCCGTATGCCGTAATTGCAATCCCAATAAGAATTACGATAAAATAGCTTCGTTCACTCTGGCGTATACGTACTTTTTTATTTTATTTATTATTTCCTATAAAATGTTCATCAATTTGAAGCGGATGATTACTATGTAGAGAATTTGCAATTAAATAATATTCCTCCAAAATACAATCAGCTGAATCTGCACACAACACTGGTACTTTTTTTTCTTAGGATTTTCAGTCCAGGCAAATAAGATTTTGGCATGGATGTAACATATAGTATCTTAGATTTTTGTTGCTATACAGCGTTGTAGTCAGGAAAAAAACTGTAAAAAACAGAGTTGTAATTATTCCTTCTTCATGATCTTTTTTAAAAATGTTAAAATTCTAAATGGGCTTTAGGTTAACAAAAACAGAGTTGTTTTGAAGCGCTAAACTGACAGATAAAAACATGGTCCAGTTCTACTAACGGGTGATTTTTTAGCTGGTTTGTTTTGGCAACACTGGTTTTGACAGCTGACGTGTGTTTAGTACCTTGTGTCACTGTCAAACAGCTTCAGTTTGGTTTGCAATTTAACCATGGATCGTCTTACAAATGAACAACGCTTGCAAATTATTGAATTTTACTATCAAAATTCGTGCTCGGTTCGAAATGTTCATCGCGCGCTGCTTCTATTTTATGGTCGGCATTCTCGACCTTCTGAGCAGTCTATTCGGAAGATTGTGACCAAATTTCGCACCAAATTTACTTTGTTGGACATTAAACCACCAACACGCTTACGTACTGTGCGTAGTGAAGAAAATATTGCGGCCGTATCAGCTAGTGTGACAGAAGACCGCGAAATGTCGATTCGGCGCCGTTCCCAGCAGTTAGGCCTTTGTTACAGCACTACGTGGAAAATTTTGCGGAAGGATTTGGGCGTAAAGCCTTTTAAGATACAGCTGGTGCAAGAACTAAAGCCAGCCGACCTACCACAACGCCAAATTTTTGGTGAATGGGCTCTTGGAAAGCTGGCCGAGGATCCGCTTTTTTATCGAAAAATTGTGTTCAGCGATGAGGCTCATTTTTGGTTGAATGGGTACGTAAATAAGCAAAATTGCCGCATTTGGAGTGAAGATCAGCCAGAAGCATTGCAACAGCTACCAATGCATCCCGAAAAAGCCACTGTTTGGTGCGGTTTATGGGCCGGCGGCATTATTGGGCCATATTTCTTCAAAGATGATGCGAATCGCAGCGTTACTGTCAATGGTGAACGCTACCGAGCGATGATAACAAACTTTTTTTTGCCCGAAATGGAAGTTCTTGACTTGCATGATATGTGGTTTCAACAAGACGGTGCCACATGCCACACAGCACGCGAAACAATGGCGCAATTGCGAGGCGAGTTTGGTGAACAGTTAATTTCACGTTTCGGGCCGGTCAATTGGCCGCCTAGATCGTGCGATTTGACACCATTAGACTATTTTTTGTGGGGGTATGTCAAGGCTAATGTCTATAGGGACAAGCCCGCTTCGATTGACGCACTGGAAGCCAACATCCATGCATTCATTCGTGAGATACCGGCCGATATGTGTGAAAGAGTATGCCAAAATTGGACTCAGCGGATGGGCTACCTGAGACGCAGCCGCGGTCAACATTTGCATGAAATTATCTTTAAACATTAAATTGAAAGGTTCAAACTATCGATTCAAATAAATATTTCATTCATTTTTTCGCATTTTTTGTGTTTTATTTTTTTAAAAGTTCTAAACCTCTTAAAAAATCACGCATTATAAATGTGGACTCAAGTAGGTAATCTAAGGAATTACAGAATGAAATATTGAAATTAAGTGCACCGCGAAATTTTTGCGTAAATGCAGTGGCCAAGGCAATTTTGGACACATACTTGGAACCCTTAACTTTGTTTTTTTTTTTAATCGCTACCAGTTTCTAGCATGTTTTGATTTTTCCTTCAAATAGCACACCTTTTTGAGCCGGAGCAACCTCATATTCTCGTTGTTTATATTATTTCTGATAGATGCCCACAAAAATCTAAGATGCTATATATTACATCAACTTCCACATATGCTTCAATTTTATCCTAATTTGCCTGGACTATTTTTGATTTCGATTTAAATTAATAAAAGATGAGATTTTAATAAAAAGTGACAAAAGACTCATCGGAGTGTCAGCTATTACAATCAAATTTATATGAAGACGTAATATTTTTTTTTTTGCAATGGTATGAGGAAATTGTAAGAGACATCGTTGCGAGGCTTCCCAGCCTCGTCCACCTAAAAAAGCTTGTTTTAGGGCTACTGCCTCTTGCGAGGAATTCACAAATCCTCCAAGAGTGTCACTTGTCATGAATAAGTGCTTCTCGTCTACCCGTTCGGATTTGGCATAAAATTGTATAGGTCCCTCTTCCATTCCTGTCGACAGGTGCACACAGGAATGGTTGCGGGTTGTTAGTCACTAGGCCCGGGATCTTCACGAGCCGTTGTGGTATCCAATTTAATTTATTTATATCGTTGAAAAATTGTTAACAAACTGAAATCGTACCAATCTTAATATACAATCTTAGTGTACCCAATCTTAATATTGCGAGAACCAATAATTTTATTTTACATATTATGCCATAATTGATTATTGCTAGGAGGAAAACAAATATTTTAAAGCAACTATAAAATTGGAAAACAAAATTTTCTCTCCAATATCTCTCAAATAATGCAAACGACCTTGGATCAATTTGTATTCTATACAAAATGACATTATGAATACAAGACAAAAATTAAAATAACTGCCAGTTGATTTTAAACACAAAAAATTACTAATGAAAATTATTGTTAAACACTGCTTTCCAGCTCGTTTATCTTAAGAATAAACACTGATATGGACTCAGGATATTTTTTTCTACACACAAAGTTTTTGTTTAACATTTTGACTTTTGACACTTTTGTTAAGCCAAATTTTGTATTTATTTATAATAATTATGAGGTGCTAGATCCCGGAGGCAATGTTTAAAAACTTTTAAACTGAATTTTCTTTCACACAGTGGATTAAATGGGCATAGCTACCGACCATAAAAGTACTGTGGAAACAAATATTTAAATCAAAACCTTCTTTAAAAGCGTATATATTTTTGATAAAACTGTTATTCAATGTATAAGGCACAAAATTAAAACTTTCATATTCTATCTTCCATCACTGTTCTCTGGCTCGGTCAGATCCAAACCAGATATAAACTATAAAGAAGTTACTTCCTGTAGGTTTTTTTTATAATGTTCTTAATCAGATCTTTTTTCAACTTTAATATCTTAAGATAGTAGGTTAAAAAGTCATACTTATTTTCAATTGTTTTTGATAAACTAATTTTTTAAGCATAAAGATCAAAGTTTTTGAACCATGATTAATTTCTATTCAGATAAATAAATTCATAAATTAATTGAAAAGGTAGACGTTTATTAGCAAGTTTAAAAGCTGTATTGAGTTTGAAACAGTGAAAAATAGAGCTTGGCGAAAAAATAAGTATATCTGGTATTTGACATTAGAACCATTTTTATTGCTCCAGTTTAATATAATAATTAAAAGGTTAATAGAATACTGAAGTGCAATGTTAAAAATCAATAACCTTATGTATTCATACCTACTTTCAATAATATTATTGTTATTATTGTACTATTCGTACTAGAATGTCAGCTTATTAGGCTTGACCATTCTTTATTCCGTCAATTTCATTGAATTTTTGAACAACGACTTAAAGGCGCTACCACCAATTGTTTGGCTGGAGATATAGCTATTTCGTGCTTTGTCACTTTCAGTCTCCTTTTTGTGGTGCTGAGCTTTAATCCAATTTTATTTGAAAAACTTTTTATGCACACCATAGGACCCACGCATATCAGATTTGCTCAGCCTTAGCAGTCGTGTGCACTACGCACTCCACCGCTTTAGACCACTGACGTCACAGGTCGAGATATGTTATTTGTTTATCAAATGCATTTGAAGCATCAGCATTTTTATAAGGGCCTTAAAGTATGCTGTCTTGATCCGCCTCCATTTTTCTCTATACCTTATTTCGATAGACTACAATTCGCAGTACGTATCAGAGTGGGAGAGGTTGGAAGATCGGTAACGAACCAGACTTTTAAGTTATTATTGTTATTATTTTACTAATAGTTCATACATATTCAATTATTGTACCAAAATATGTGCAGCAAAGATATTGACTAGACTTGGTAAAAACATACACTTTGTTCAATGCGATTTTTAATTGATTTCAAAAACAGGTCAATGATTTGAAGCTTTAAATTAATTTAAACTTAAAATCGGTGCACCAACATTATCATCTCTTAAATACGAGTATTCTTACAAGGTAGGTACTATATTCAATACATATATACAGTTATGGATTCGTAAAAAAAGATTTTGATGTTTTTATGGCCCACATATGTTTTAATTAATTTCTAAATAGCCAAATTATTTATTTACCAAATCCATTATTTTTGTTTTAAATAATACCTAATAAGCGACTCCAACCTAATAGCAAGAACGTGGGACCAAATCGAGCATTCAATTTGTATTAAATGAAACAAAAAATGAAAATTGTTGCTTTAGCCTATTTTCTAACATATTCTCATTAACGGCACAAAAACACAAGCATTAGTAAACACTGTCAATGCCTAGCTGCATTCTATTTTCTTCAACAAGAGAAAGTTCGTGCGATCCAGTCTTATGCGTTTTATTTAACTAAAAATAATCATTACAATATTGAACCAACAATTTTTTGAGCCAGCAAGGGTAATTATGCCCTTAAACAAAATTACTTCACCATTATCTCCGTATATCGTAATCGAATAACCCCCAACCCTCCCAAAAAAAAACCACATTATAAAAATCCAATATTTTATATTTTTTGCGCCTAGCCGATTTTATAAACGAGGATAATACTTATATCTCCTTCATCTTACATCTTGGCAATAAATCTAATCACTTCCAACCATCAGCTTGAAAAACATCAAATTTATCTCATTATTATACGCATATTGTAGCATGTAATATCTTTATCCATTCTTCCATAACCATACCTATATTCATCGAGTTTTGTTGCGAAAATTGTATGCTCAGCATGAAAACCCGTAACAGCACCCTTCAATTTATTTTAATTCGTTGGCTTTATGCCAACGCAACAATTGCACTATATAGAGCACACCATCAGCACACTGGAAAGCGAACCATATTATGGCTGGGAGGGAGGAGAGGAGGGGACTGGGGTATAATACAACGGCTTTGGCATTTTATCTATGGCTGCTTTAATAAAAAGAATATGCCAAACGGAAATGCCCGAATGAGCGCACTTAAAAATTGAGAAAAACTGTGTAGCTAGAGAGCTGCTGTATTATATACCCCCGTCGAGCAATAATAATAGGCAGGCATAAAATATTGGATAGGATATTACCAACAATTGCCGTAGGGATTGAGGGTATTTTCATTCGTTTTTTTTTTTCTTTGTTTTTCTTTCTTCAAGATTGAAACGAATTAACATGGTAAAGACACTCGTATATAGCACATAAAAAAAGAACAGTCTAAGGATCTAAAGGCATATTATAATAATAATCCACTATACGCGAGTGAAGGTTCAAGAAGGTTCGCTCTTCTTTTTATCATTTTGATGACTTTGGCAATGAAATTAAATGAGGCGAATGTAAAATACCGTGAGCTTAGGGAAGAACAAAAAAACCTTCTGTGATGAAAGTCTCAAAATTTAAATTAAATTCGTCAATTGTTACGTTTTGAATACATTAAAAGGTTGACGCATGCGAATATTGACTAGATTTTCGTTCCATCAGATAATTATAGTTACATACGTTCAGCGTTGCCGTTTCAGCCCTAATGGGCCCACTTACCCCCTTTTTGCGTTCAATCCCAGTGGCCTTTTTTAGAAATTGCCCCTTCGGCCCCTTTTTACGATTTAACTTTCAATTAAATAATTTTTGTTTAGAAATTCAAAGAAATTTCAGTTTTTATGAAAACAAATTAATCACAATGTTTCGTTTCACAAAATGCTGTCGTTTTGCTTCAAAATTCGAATTAGGAACGCAAAATGATAGTAGAGAGAGATTAGGTTAGGTTAAGTTCGTGGGCTGATAGTTGGTCTTGTTGTGTAGATCCATTGTGGTACCATAAAGGGCGTTGATAATAGACCGAGAGCTGGCAGCAGATTTTGGTCGTGAAAGGAAACCAAAAGATATGAATAGTATACGTAGTCCTGGTGAAGGTGATAACGAATACGTTCGTCTGCCAGCATGTAGTGGCCCCGTTACCACGTAATAGTGCATCAAAAGTACAACTTTTATGAAAATTGAAATCGGGTGGGAAACCATTTCAAACGTAATACAACTTGACGTCATGAACTCCTTGATTACAAAACTGGTTTCGACAGACGTGTAGGTGGCCTCAAAACCCAGACAGACGTCCCCGAAAACCAATTGGAAACCAATTGAAATGGATCACAACTTTTAGCCATGGACTCCCTGAGTGTGAATATGTACGTGACGACGTCTAAGTGGCCCCGAAACCACCGACAGACGTCACTGAAAACGCGTTTTTGTTGGCCTTTTTTGTCAAAAAGGAAACCACTTGAAATGTACCACAAACGAAAGATCTTGACCTCCTGAGTACGAATATGTACATAACAGACGTCTAAGTGGCCCCAAAACCCCCGTCAGACGCGATTAAAGTCGCGGATTTTTTATTGAAATTTTTAGATAATTGATGTATTCTACCAAAATGTATCGCAATCGGAAGGTCTTGACTACCAGAGTATTAATGTATAAAAAAAACGAGTTTATAGCGTCACCCAACAGCTGGAAAGACGCGAAATAAATCGCGGATTTTTTCTTTTATTTTTTTAGTAAGAGGATTTTGAGGGAAACAACTTGAAATGTATCCCAATCAAAAGGTCTTGACTCAAACTAAATTTAAATATAAGTGACCGATGTTTGAGTGGCCCCGAACAACTGACAGCCGCAATATAATTCGCGGATGTTATTATTTATTTTTTAATTGTATATTAGTGGTAGCTTCTCCAAATGTTTACCAATTAAAAGCTTCTGACTCAAGAAAGTGATTTTATAAGTGACAGGCGTTTGAGTTTCGCCAAACTGCTGAAAAGCGCGATAAAAGCCGCGGATGTAATTACTAGTTTATCAAAAAGATTAAAGATACAAATATCTTGAAATGCATCTCAATTTAAAGGGCTTGACTCTGTGAGTTGCAAAATGTAACTAACAGATGTTTTGAGTTACGCCATACTGCTGAAAAGCGCGATAAAAGCCGCGGATGTTATTACTAGTTTATCAATTAGATTATCAATACAAATCTCTTGAAATGCATCTCGATTTATAGGGCTTGACTCCCTGAGTCGGAAAATATAACTGACAGACGTTTTGAGTCTATTGAAATCCACGAAATAACTCGCCTTCAAATATTATTTTTGTTTTTTCTTTCAATTTACCTAATTAAAAGGTTCTAACTGAAAAAGAAATTTTGAAGGAAACACCTTTTTAACATACCAAACCATGGCCCATCGCGTTTTCGGGGACGTCTGTCTGGGTTTTGGGGCCACCTACACGTCTGTCGAAACCAGTTTTGTAATCAGGGAGTTCATGGCGTCAAGTTGTATTACATTTGAAATGGTTTCCCACCCCATTCCAATTTTCAGAAAAGTTGTACTTTTGATGCACTTTTACGTGGTAACGGGGCCACTACATGCTGGCAGACGAACGTATTCGTTATCACCTTCACCAGGACTACGTATACTATTCATATATTTTGGTTTCCTTTCACGACCAAAATATGCTGCTGGCTCTTAGACTATAAAGTTTCAGCAATTTTAGCCTGATAAGTTGCAGGGTGTCTTCAAATTGATTGTAGGAGTGTTTGTCGCTACATAAATACCGGGTTAAGGAGAGGTTAACGCACCATAGTCTTTTAAAGGCGTGATCCTTTCCTTTACTCTGGGTAGATCATCACTTCACCAGGCCCGTAGGATCTCCATGCAACGTCCGGTGGGCAAGTTTGATAGATCAGTGGTTTTGGTGCATGGGACTGCCCCGTTCAGTCAGATAAGAAGAAGGAGACAACACTATAAAACAGTTAGGTATCTAGGTTTGTTTTGTTGTAAGCAGTTCCCTTTGTTTTATGTCAAAAAAATCGAATTAAATTTAAAAAAAAGAACATGAAGAAAAAGTATTTTATTTTTCAATTTTTCTGAAAATTACCATAATAACAAACAAATTAATAAATAAATTCCTTCTTTCGTGACCTTTTTTTATTGCTAAATAAGATTTCCCTCTAGTGGGCTTTAGGTGGGTTCAAGTGACATTTCGGTTGTGATTACAACCTTCTTCAGGCCTGTGGTTTAAAAATATTAAAAAAAATTTCTTTAAATACCTATAAATACTAATTGAGAATACAGCTTGGGTATTTTAAATTCTCTGTGTGATTTGATGATTATAGTTTGTTTTTTTATTTTTATTCAATTAAGGTAAAATCTTTAAAAAGACGTTTAAGCAAATTGTTTTATATTTGAATATTAAAATTCAAATGTATTTATTTCAAAACTTATTCAAAATATGTATGTATGTATGTATATATATAAGGCTCAGTTGTCTACAAATGCTTAGTGTCTGTTTATGAACTGACCCTAGAGGTCAATCTGAGAAGAATTCTAAAAAAAGAATGCTTCTTGAAATGTTGCATAATTAGAAACACAGAAAAAAGCATTAATAGGCGATCTGATTGTGATGGACTAAGTTACCTCTATGGTCAGTTCACAAAAAGACACTAAACATTTGTAGACATAACTGATTCTTATATACTTACATACGGACATACATAAATATTTTGACTAAGTTTTGAAATATCACCACTGTTCTGGTTTCTTTTTCGTATTGAACCCGTATGCAATATTAATTTCCGTATTGATTCAAAAAAAGTGTTTTGAATTTCACTTTCGTGTAGTAGCCAGCATCCAAAGCTTCTGTGAAGTTTGCAGCGCAACTTTCACCTATATTAACGGGATCAACACAGTAATTTGCAGTCTTATTTGCATATATTTTGCATTTCTATTCCCAATTTTGCAGTTCACCAAATAGTGGGTGTAATCGAGTGACCTGCTAACTTCACAGTAAATTAAGCAGGTTACATAGTGTATCTCTAGAACCATGCATGCTAGAGACTTGAAGTAAGGCTCGAAATTAGCAGTTTATTTTGCATTTAAAGAAATTTAAGGTCCAAATTTTGAAGTCCTCTATTTGAAAAAAATTCGGGGCAGTATGATTTTACTTTCAAACAAAGGACTTCAAAATTTAGAACTAGCTATGTAGAATTTCTTGAAATGCAAAATAAACTGCAAATTTAGTTCTCGAGATACCCTCCGACTTGCCACCTTTACTGTAAAATAAGCAGGGCGGTATGATTTTTTTTTTTCAAATGAAGGATAAATAAGGATACCTCACCAAAAAGAAGAAAAAAACAATGGACGCCTTTGATTTTTGGCTTATAACTGTTAGAAAATACAGATTGTAACATTTTTAATTTTTACAAATTTCAATTCGGCACAAAAATAAAAACGAGAAGTACTACAAAATACCTGGGTTTCGAAAACGAAAGGATTTTACAAACGCAATTTAACAAACGATCGGAATTCAGAACAGGGGTGAAAAACTTAAAATAAAAAAAATTGTTTGAAATTTTTTTAATTTTTTAAAAATATTAAGTTTGAAAATTAATTTTTCAAAATCTGTTCATGAAAAGAACTTTATTTTAAAATAAAATAAAAAAATATTTTTCGATCTATAAAAATCTATAATCTATGTTAGCGTTGTTTTTTAATATTTTTTTTTTTGTTTTTAATAATTTTCCAGAAAATATATCTCCTTCTACCTAAACAGGAAATCAAAAAACAATTTTTTTATTTGATTGACACAACCTACACATTCTAGCATTTTTTTACACCTTAGGTGAATCAACCTGTATAGTTTTTCAAAACAAAATTGAACTCTTTTAACAAATTAAACAAAAATATTTTTCAAAAATTTTAGTATAATTTTTAGAAGATCCTCCATAAAAAAATCAATTGAAATTTTGTTCAGCGATTAAAAGTACAAAAATAATTAATTTTTCGGAATTTAAACATATTTGGAAAGATATGACATGATTTTTCTAACTCCAACTTCATACTTTCAGTTAAAATTTGTATCAAGTTTGAGCATTTGCTGTGATTTTTAAGATCTTAACCGATAATCTAGTGAAATATCACCGATCTTTTTTTTAATTTTAGTTAAAGAATTCATCTAAAGAAGGTATTCCTATTCTTTAACACCAGATAGCTTTTATCATTGACACAGCCAAACAGGACAAGAAAAGACTTATAGCTATTTCGGATTGACAAAGTTCTCAACCTATCAAATTTGTTCATAGTGGTATTCCATAGCTAGCTATAGTTATTCAGTTTAACATCAACTTATACCACCCAACACTTCAACACTATACATCAACAGTTCTCTATCGGAGGATAATTGAATGAAATTACCCAAACCCCCATCACCACACCCATCTGGGGATATACTATACAATACATACATAGAGACAAAGGTATAATGTGTCATGCTATGAGCATGACGTTGACTCAGACTTCAATGATGCTGTCGATGAAGCCGATGATGATGATGAGATTTTCGGTTTTGGTTTCACAAAACCATCAGAGAAGCAAAATTTCGATCGAATATCAGCTTCAGCATCGCTATGCGATATTCATTGCAGCAATTTGCTTTTAGCCAGCATTGAAAATATAGTTTGTATAGGATGAGAGTTGGTAGAGATAGAGATAATGTTTGAATGTTTATAGGTATATCGACCACAATCAAAACCATCAGGACAAAAGCGGCCTACACTCAAAATATAAAACAAAAGACCTGAAGTGGAGAGCTGGGGATAGTACCTATTGCTATTATACCTATGTGCAAAATAATACCACCCTTATACCTACGCGATAAACAGACGGAAGGAAGGACATCATAGTAGGGCCGGTCGATGGGAAGAAACCCCGGGGACAAACATATAATCGTTCTTGTCGATAAGTATCTCTCATGGATTGGAAAATTTTCCGATGATTTCTCCATGTCTACACGTTTGTGAATAACGCTTGACACGATGTCTACTGTCAGACCTGTCAGACCAATGCAACCGATTTCAAAACAATCAAGCTGCTATGGAATATACTTACACATACAGACATAATTATATGAAAGATATTGTAACCACAGATATAGGCATACCTATATGTAGTAAAATTGACTACAGTCATGGTCAAAAAGGGTAGTTTCCGATTGCTCAACTGTGCATTTCGACAGTAATTTTTTTTTTTCTATATATGTATAGGTACAACACAATTTATTTCACCGATCAAGTTGTTTTTAGATTGTTATCTTTTGTTGATGTAATAAAATGTTCATACCTTTATCAATATATTTATTATACATAATTTTGTTAATTAATTAATTAGTTTAAATGTTCAAATCTTTTCGAATGTATCGTTTGTGCACATATAGGAAATGCGTATATTTTTTGATTCTTGGTAAAAAATGGCAAATCAAACTCTCTGTAAAATTTTAACTTTTTACATTGCCAAGAACCTACCTATATTATTATAGAAGATACACACGGCTGTATTCTAATGGCCAGTTGCACCAAGCTATTTTAAATAATAAACGAACCAATAAACTAGAATTCCATTTTCCTCCAATTAAATTTTAAAAACTAATTTAATTTGGCAGAGCGCAGAACCCATTAATAAAAAAGAGTGGAAGGGTGAAAAACAAAGATGAATAAGTTGGAAGTTAAATACAATTAAGTGAAGTGAAAAACAACCCCACACATTACTAAATGAAAACGAATATAATTCAATTAAAAAGTACAAGTGACCTCAACTCCAGAAATTATTGTGTTTCGCCCAAAGTGTAACAGTGGGCTCTTCAGTCAGTCTGTTATACCCTACTAAGACACACATTTTGGTCGATGTTTACCGACTCTTATAAAAATCACAGCAAAAAGATACTGTGAATTTTATTATTCTAGGGGAATTTGTTTAAATTCGTGCACCTAGATTATAAAAACCTGACCACGTTTTTGCTTTAAAAAATAATCTGTCATACAGAAATCAAACAAAACAATTTCTGTATGTGTTCTATAATGTGTTTACAGATTTAATTTTCAGAAAAAAATGTTCTTTTTTTGAAAATCCTATTAGTTTTTACTTTACTGAGTGAAAATTTGGTAACAACTCCGCACTTTGATTTCTGTTTGGTTTAACAGATTTTGGCTGTCATCTCAAAACGGAAACTAGCCTTTGCATATATTTTAAGATTTGAATGTATTATCATACGAGAAGTTTGTTGTTATGTTAAATTTGAGGTACGAGGAAGAAATCAAAGTATCATCGATTGACTACAAAATAACGTAGGTATTCCATTGCCATGAAAATTTAAGTAGGTATTTATCTAATCATTTTTAGTTTAGTATAATAAATAGGATAAACACGTTTCATAAAGATGAATTTATGAAAAAAAAAGTCAAAAATAGTTGAAGTGGTTTTCTTAAAAATAATTTTTTTATGAACAACATTTTTTGCAGATTTTCCAAAATAAAATCTGGTATGTCAACATTAAGTATTTAATAAAATACAATTTAACAAAAAATAAACCAAATATTCACGCACCCGTCTTCAAAAAAAAAATCAATATATGTATTTTTAAAAATGCAATAATTATTTTTTTGAAAATTTTTGTGTGCGAAATTGTTGTTTGAATCGTGAAGGAGCTCTTGTATAAAAATGTTGGTTGGTAGCCGTTAACGAGAAAATTGAAAACCAAAAAATCGGTTCTATGACCGGTACTGTTAATAACCGTTATTGGTAATTTTTTTTTAGCAAAATACTCATTATACCTTAAGTAGTAAGTACATATCTTTTTATTAAAATCCTTGAAGCCGTTTTGGAGAAAATTAACTTTTTTCTTAACTCTTTTTCAACATTAAAGTACCTTCCGCGTTATTTTTGAATTTAAAAACATGATTTTTAAAGTATTCTACAAAATAATAAAAAATTATTTTACACCTAGTTTTAAATAAAAACATTGAGAAAGTTGTTTTCAAAATATTAATTTTTCAAAAAAAAAAAAAAAAAAATGATCTTTTTTTAATTTACAATTTTTTTTAAATTTTGGTTCATAATAATGTTTATACTTTTTAGAAGACCTACCAAATCCCCGGAGCCGTTTTTGAGAAAAATATTATTTTCCTTTTTTCCGAAAAATATTGTATGCCATGTACCGTTGTTTTTGGGCCTAAAAAAAACTAAAAAAAAGAAGAAAAGCCCTCCAGCCGTTTAGACCCATACAGGACAGACAGAATTGCGGGACCCACTTTTTTCGCGTTCTCTGTCATTGTTATATTAGGGAAAATTATTATCTCGACTCCGATTTTTATATCGAATTCATAATTCATATATAATAGTACCTACCTGCCATATATCGCAAGTAAAAAGGAAAAAAAATTTCAATATAGGGGTGCCATTTACAACAATTTTTCTGATTTTGTTTTTCCTTAAAACAGGCTTTTTCACAATTTTATAAATTAACTGTTTTTTTATATAAAAATCGGTAAGATCATTTAATAAAAAAAATTATACGTCAGTATTTTTGTATTAATATTTTTCGTCTTTGAAATAATTAAAAAATCTTGTCAAGGGAATGTTGGAAAACAAAGTTGAAAACAAAAAAATAATTAAAACACTTAGCTGGCTTCACTTCTTAAGGTCAAGATGTTGGAGTGCAAGGGTAGTTTAAAGTTTACAAGACTAATTGAAACGTTGACCAAACCTATACCAAGATCCTCTTGTATAGGGCCGAGTATAATTTTAAATCCCATTTAATTATTTTAGACAATATTAACTCTTGGCAAAAAAGTTCCTTGTGAAATTCGACAAACAAAATTGTCATACCACAGAAAAACAAGTCTATACCAGCAACTCTATCGTTGTAATGATAAATCCACCAGGACGACAATAAAAATAATAATAATTGTAATAATGTGCAATTACAAAATCTGTGTTACCACTTTTCAGGATACGTGCACAGTTGGATTCCGTTTTAACGTCGTCGCGTACGAGTGCATAAATATTTTCGAGAGCACATTATGCGAAAATTAATAAAAATAAACAAAACAAAATTCATAATAAAACATCGCAGCCAAAACGAAAACAAAACACAGAAATAAAAAAAACTACAACATTAAGGACACAGCAACATCAGTAACGAAAGAATGCGTTCGCGTTGCCCAAACCATTTCATTAGTTTGTGTCTGTTACGGTTTTTTGAACGTAAAATTTGTGTACGAAGGATGTTACATATATAGCCGATCCAAGTAGATAGTTGTTGCGAGATTGGAAAGGATGTGGGTGGCAGTGGGGTGATGTTGAAGAAAGGTGTCCTTGCCATCACCAATAACACCATCATGGCGTTGTAAAAAACCCAGCAGTTAAGGGATATGATGTGAGAGATGTGAGTGCTTCTGTTTGGCTTTTGGGATAGTTTTCATTTACTGTAAGTGCACATTACATTGTATACACAACATGACTATAACATAATATTATGAAAATGGTCCTGGATATACATACATATAGACTATAGGGCATCTACGATGAGGCATTTACTCAAGTGAAACTTATAATGCCAGAGGCCTACAACAGAGATACAAAATAATGGGCGCAGAGAGGTAAAAATAATAACTAAGGACTCACAGAGATTGCAAAGAGTGATATGTCAAATGGCGGTTGCTTCCACTGGGAATATATACCTAAAAGAGATAGCTCCAGATGGATGTAGTTTAGAGTGTTGTGGTTATGTTTTATGTTTTATATTTTTTTTTTTTTTTAATTTTTCCCTGAAAAAAAGGTAGCTACTCGTATAACCTAAGTATAATTATTTTTTTTATTGTTTATTTCTTATGCCAAGCCAAGGGTTTTTCTTTTATTATGTAGGCACATAAACATAAACAACATAGAGAAGCATTTTAAGGAGTTGTTAGTTCAGGATGAGGACAAAAGAGGTTTATTTTCTTTTGCTAATTTGGAGAATGACTTAATGGAACACTGTAAAGGTATGATGAGTTAATTGTCTGTCCACAGAGGAATAGAGCATTTAGAATAAGGACTCAATTTTGTGGAAAATTACAACACATAAACAAGCAAGAAGTGATTAGCATTTGAGGTGAAAGGTAATGGGTGATGGAAAAGTTAGACAAATTTAGGCATTTAATGGCTTAAGATGATTTTCAGGATAAAGAAGGCAAATAAATTAATAATGATTAAAAAAAAATCAATTGGGTGGCGTAAAGGCTCCTGACGAACCAGGCCTAGTGACTAACAACTCGCAACCATTCCTGTGTGCGCGTTTCGACAGGAATGGAGGGGACCTACAATTTTATGCCGAATCCGAACGGCTAGACGAGAAGCACTTTTTCATGATAATTGATACTCTTGGAGGATTTGTCAATTCCTCGCTAAAGGCAGTAGCCCTGAAAAAAATTTTTAGTTTTTAGGTGCACGAGGCTGCGGGAAGTGACATCAATTGTGATAGTCCAAAGCACTAACCATTATACTACGGGCTACTACACATAGATTGGATTGAATTTAGTTTTAAATTAAAAACCAATTTTAAAACTCAAAATCAAACCTTAAAAGCCCAATTTCCATACTCCGACAGTCAGAAAGATTGATTAATCCTAAATTGTATTGTTAAAGCTAAATTTCAAAGGTCTGAGTATGTTTCCTTTATACAAAGTCATCATTTATCACCAAATTTTCTTGAAAATCACACTGAAAAATTCCAACACAAGATTTTCGATTTCCAACAATCCAAACTATTTAATTCATATAAGTGACTGCATAACTCATCTTGAATTCCTTTTCTTTAATTAAAAAAATCGAAAGCGATTAAATTAAATCAGCCTTTTCATGTTTCAAACTGCTGACACAAAACTAAAAAAAAAAAATAATAATCCTAAAGGAGAGAGGGGGAGTTTGGAAAACATAAAATGTTTGCCCGAGGAATGCCATTAACAACGGCAAACGAATAAATCATTGGTTGATTGCGTTCTAAGGCTCCTTCGGTTGAGAGTCCCTTTTATACTCTGCCTCTTTATGCTCAACTTCCTTTGTTTTTAGAATTTTCTTAGATAGGTACCTACCTTTTTTTTTTTTTTTTAATTTTTGGTCTTCATCCTTCTGGCTCATCATCGTTTTGCAACCTCAATCTAAAGACTTTACGGTTGAGGTTGAAGAGCTTCAAGATTTTTTGTTTTTTTTTATTCTCTTTGTTTGATTGCATCCTCGCCGCCTATTTCTTGTGGTGGAATAACCGCTGTTCCGGCAGAGTGGCAACTTTGGCTCATTTCCAAATCACTGGCAAATAGCAAATCGAAACTAAAAAAATCATCCTTTTTTTGTTGATTTTTTCTTTTAGTTTTCTACAGTGGGATATGAAAACAGGAAAAGAAAGGCGCGCAATAGTTTCGACACGGATAGACGGTGGGTTAACTTTCTCCCTCTCCCTCTCTCCCTGTCTATTTCAACTAAAGCCATATCGACTTGGACTGAAATAACAAATTGACGAGAACAGTTCGAGTAATGGCACATTTCCGGTTAGGTGGTCGTCCTCTCTGCCACCTTTTGGACAGGAATGGGAAGGAAACAATTTCTTCTTTGGCAAAAGGTGAGCAATTGTTATTGTCAACTATGAAAATATTTCAAATAAAAAAAAAAGTATTGAAATTATTCATGACTTCGAAAATATGTGTTTTGAAGTTGATACTTATATGAATTTGACACGAATAGGCAGTTGAATGAATCGAAAATATTTAACAAAATGTTGGAAGAGAATTTTTCAAACATTTTGCTTTAATTTCTTTCGGTTATATAGGTTTCTTCTTGTATATTTCTTAACCTTCATGTAAATATAAATATGAGGGAAAAAAGTAGAAGCTAAAGAAGAAGAACAACTTATAAAACATCCTTTCTACCCTGAGGCAAATTGTAAGGGCGGTTTTGGTGTAACATGAAAATGGAAAAATAAAATTGTATTTGCACAGATTTGTGTTTCAAATTGCGGCTACTTAATGGAGCAGAAAAATAAAGTTTAGCTCGTTTGGCTTTTCAAAAGTTTTTTTTTTATTTGTTCTGCTGATTCTCATTTTTTGATCTGAGACGTTGAAGAATGAAAATAATAGTAAACTATAAGTTAAGGGGCAGTAAAAATTGTTTTTTTTTTCTCCTGAGAATTGCGAAACATTAAAACTTCTTAGTTTTGTATGTTACTGGCACTACTAACCGCCAGAGAATTTTCTGCTAACAAAGAATAAATAAGTAAGGTTTTCTTGAAAATTCAAATATTTCCCAAAGACACAAGATTTCTTACTTAATCTGTATCAATTTGACACGAATATACAGTTGATAGAATCCTATTTCAAAAAAAATATTGGAACGTATGTTTTTTAGAATGTTTTCTTAGTTTACTTTTTTACTTGGAAAGATATGACAGTTAAACTGAATAGCCCATTGTCATATCTGGGCGAAGCGCAGTAATTTAAGGAGTTGATGTGACAACTGTCTTAAATAAGTTAATCTTGATACGATTATTCATCCACCATTCTCTTATTATTAAGTTTAGTTCCTCTTGTTTTCTTAAAAACGGAAAAGTTTGTTTAAGGGTTTGTCACGGATGATCTCAGAAACTAGACGCGCGATTTAAGCAATTCTTATTGTATATGGGAAGGTTTTAAAGATACAATTTTTCAAATGAAGTTATTTATAGGGTTAAGTGGGGTAACACAAAAAAATATACAATTTCAAAAATTATTTTTTCATTTGAAAGGTTACATTCAGAATTGCCTAGGCGATAAATATTTTTAAAAGTTCTATTTGTGTTTGAAAGTTTAAACTTAGAGGATGGTCTTAGAGTTTAAATATTAAAAATTAAGTTATTTATACGGTGAAAGGGGGTAAAATAAAAAAAATATTTTTTGCTGTTTGAAAGGTTACATTCAGGATATGGACTTTGAGAATAAAGAGCGATAAATTTGTTTCAAATCAAAAACTTATATAAACAAAATCATATTCCATCCCATAAATCCTTGTTGTGTGAAGTGTAATATTAAAAAGAAGGTCTGTGATTATCACTTATGTGATAGATACTTTTTAAACTAAGCTATAGAGGGAAATGGTGTGAAAATTAAAAAAAATATACCCTATATTAAAAATACTTTTTGTATATGAAGGATAGTAAATAGAAATATAGAGAATATCACATCAAGTTATAGGTTATTTACTTTATGAAATTGATTAAATAATAGACCAGGCTATCTACTTAATAATTGTTGCAGTACCTCGGGATGAAACATACTTTACTATAACCTTCCATCAATTCTGGGTAATAGTTGTGAACCCATAAGAATGGAGAAAACCTCAAATTTGAAAAAAATTTAACTGATTTTTACGTCGAGTTTCACCATTTTAGTAGCTAAATTTTCAAAAAATGTACCCCTAAAGCAATGCTTCTAACTTAGCCTATCCATCACAAAAAGAATTTTAAAAATCGGAAAAGTGGTTTTTAGATTATGCGTGACAAAGCAACAAACAATTTTAGCATTTTAAAGAAAACATGAAAAAGCAAAACTAAAAAATAGAAAAATGAGAATGAATAATCATAGATTAACTTAAAAAAAAACTATAGAATGAATCAACAATCCTTATATGATTAAGGTTTCTTGTGTCTTTGTCAAATACTTTATTTTTCCAGGATAGCTCCTTCGCAAGAGTCACATCTGAACAAAAGAAATTCAAAATATTTTGATATTGCATTTCCCTTGGGATTTAATCATTTTTTTTTTCAATTCTTTTGTTGGATGTCTCTTAATAAAACCAATCAGCTTTGAAGTCTCAGCCTTTTGTTTTAAATGCAACAAATCTCAAAAATCTACGACATCTCTTTCAAGATTCTTAAGTGCCATACAAGTTAATTGTATTTGCTCTGTGATGGTGAATATGAGTTGGTCTACGAACGATATACGAGTTAAGAGTTAAAGAAACAAAACGAAAAGCAGACTTCACACAACACTTTACTAACCTCTTATGTCCTTCTTTAGATCTTAAATACCATCAGTATTGTGTTCCATTAAAACAAAAAAAAAAGTCCTTGCGGTGAAATACTTCGACTCAAATACCAAAATACAGGACAAAACAAAAGGCAAAGACAGAAATAGAAAAAAAAGAAGAAGGAGCAAAATTGCCGATAAAACAATAGACGAAGTATTCCAAGTTGTTGATTTTACATATAAAAAGTAAAAAAAAAAGAAGCATGCACTCCTTAAAGCATTGTCCTGCAAATACAAGTAGATACCTATAACCCCTCTTTCAAATTCGCAGTGTTTCATTTGCACTCCAGACCAGAGGCAACACACTAAGCACACAGTCACTCTGACTGCACTGAGTGACTTGTTGTCATCTCTTCTCCATGGTAGAATGTGTCCATCCACAGAAAGAATGAAGGACCATGGAATCAGTTAAGGAAGTTTAAGGTATGGGGCTAACATCAGGAGACTATATACACATACAGTGCCAAAATCACTCAGGGCTACTCATAGAAAGTACCTATAGTGTGGACGATACGGTAACGACAGTGACGATGATGACAAGCTAACGCATATAAACCGCTCTGCAACAACAAAAGAGTAAATCTTATATTCTACCTTCATACATACATAAATTCAAAGAACATCAAGAGGAATAATGTGAGATGATGAGAATGAGACTGATGATGGAGGTGAAAAAATACAAAAAAAAAGAACAGACAAAGCAAAAGAGCAACTCCACACATAAGACTTTAATTAAATAAAGTTTTTGAATGGTGATCCTTGAAGCTGAGTCCTGAGTGTAGTTGCAGTGGGCTGTTATACTTCTCAAGGATATACCACCGCTCTTTTCTCACTCCGAACATAACAACAAAAAATAAGAAAAATGAAATAAGGACCTACGATGATGATGGCAAATCTCCAAGAAGAGAGTGAGAGAGTCCTCTACACGTGTTCACACAATTCCATCTCCGACATCACACGAGACACATTCCGACATCAACACCATTGTCATCATCCTAGTAACCATAGCTATCCAGCTCCAATGTTGAGCCTCACCTTGTGCTTTATGATGTGATAATGTGCTAGAGAGTGACATTTTAGTTTTGGGGTTGTTGGATACATTTTGTATTTTTTTGTTTTGTTTCCTTATTCAGAGTATCCTGCCAACACAAAAGTATCAAAAGAATTTTTAATTGTCCTCTGTTTTTCATCTCAGAGAATTGCCCTTTTTTGTCTTTCTTCTCCCAAGGGCTTTTTAATACTTTTTTAATAGGAGGAAGGTAGGTATAGAGAATAGTATAGTTGCCCTTGCCAGTTGCCACTGCCAGAGGCTTTGTGAAAAGGTGAACAAGAAGACCAAGTGGTAGATTGAAGGAAGTGCGACATTAATAAAACATGACATGAAGGTTTGGCAATGGTGGAATGAAAGATGCAAGCATTTTAATACAAAAAATAAGGGAAATATTAATGATTTTTTTTATAAAAATTGAAGCAAGTAGTGGGCAGGTAGGTAATTAATGTAAAGAAATCGTGGTGTTATACGTTTTCCAAATTATTTAAACTGACAAATTTGTTGTGATAAAAAATTTCACTTTTTAAGGCTTGGTAAAAGTAGGAAAGGATACTTCATTAATAAAATGAAAATTCAAAACGAAGTTTTATTAATAAAAAATACTTAAAACTGATAGCTACGAGTATATGGTCACACATTATTCGTCTTAAGCTAATTCTTAGTAGCCAAATTCATAGAAAGACTTAAGCTACGTTAATTCCAATTTATTGAAAAATATAATATGTTTAGACAGGTTTACTACTTTATTTGGTCACCATTATTAAAACACAAAAATTTAAATAGTTAAAAAATGGCATCATAATTCAATGTGGATCTTTTGTCATTCTAAAATGTAAGATAAAAATATTTTAAGTTCAGGAAAATTGGATATAAAAATGTCCTTACTTCTAAAAAAATGCGACAAAGCTGAATTTTGGTAGAGAGCTTCATTTTAACGTCCTCCACTCTTCCTAAAACCGAAATTTGGAGTCGAGCAAACAGTTCTTCCAAATTACTCGAAAACTATAGGTTTTTTGAAAAAAAAAAAATAAAGGTACAGTTGATAGATTTGAAGAAAAATGGTCTAAAACATTGGTACAGTTACATTTAGTCAACAAAAATGTAATGAAGTTATATTTTTGTGTGCGGAATTTAGTTTGGACTTTGCTTAGACAAATATTTTCTATTAAGAACCAAGTTTTAAGAGTGATACTGGAAGGGAAATATTTATTTGTTTTATTTGGTTTAATAACTTCTAAAAGTTTCACAAAATTACTTAAGTACAATCTTCTATACGTCAATTTGTTCGTAAGTTGTAGTGGTCCAAAGTTCACTTGTTTAGCTCTGTTTATTTATTTTATTTTTTGTTTAAATGCTTATTAACTTTTTTGAGTCCTGCGTATCATGAATATCAGACGAATGATGTACCGTCAATCTAACGCAAAAATACACACAACGTGATTAAATAATCTAAGCAATATTTTTTTTTTTATATATTTATGTACTTTTTTCATCGTCCCTTTCCTTAAACGCATCTTGCAAACGCAAAAGAATTATTAAATAAAATCAAACAAATCAAATTTTTCAAGGGGCCGCGTTTCCCATTTCCCGGTATCGCTCTTAAAACTTGTTTTTTTAATATTTTTCCAAACATACAAAAAAAGATTTCACATCCAAAAATATAATTTTATTACATTTTTTTTTTACTTAGACTAGTATTCACCGATCGCTCATGAACTGCTCTTAATTTTATGAGCTTCTTAACTTGGAAATTATTTGTGCTATTCACCAACCACTCATAAGTATTTTTCCATATTCGAAAAAGAGAAAAAAGAGCCAATGTTTGAATATGAGAGCTAATGTTCGAAAAACCAACTAAACATTCCCAACTGGAAATGATAAACAGCTGGCTAGGATGACTCCAAGAGAATATCAATAAACCAAAAACATTTAACATTCCAATATTTATTATTGTTATTATTATAGTATTCGTACTAGAATGTCAGCTTATTAGTCTTGACCATTCTTTATTCCGTCCTTTTCATTGAATTTTTGAACAACAACAACAACTTAACTTGTTGTTGTTGTTCAAAAATTCAATGAAATTGACGGAATAAAGAATCGTCAAGCCTAATAAGCTGACATTCTTGCTGACTTAATAGTACAATTATAACTTAATAGTCTGGTTCGTTACCGATCTTCCAACCTCTCCCCCTTTGATACGTACTGCGAATTGTAGTCTATCGAAATAAGGTATGGAGAAAAATGGAGGCGAAACAATACAACATACTTAAAGACGCTTATAAAAATGCTGATGCTCCAAATGTATTTGATAAACAAATAACACATCTCGACCGTCAGTGGTCTAAAGCGGTGGAGTGCGTAGTGCACACGACTGCTAAGACTGAGCAAATCTGATATGCGTGGGTTCGAATCCTATGGTGTGCATAAAAAGTTTTTCAAATAAAGTGGTAGCGCCTTTAAGTTGTTGTTGTTGTTCAAAAATTCAGATGCCAATATTATGTTATGCTGTTATCATCTAAAAATAACTCTTTTGAATGCTTTAATGTTGAATTCTTTAAACAAAAAATAATAACAAAAGATGATTGTGAGCTGTGGCGTCATAAAAATACCATGATGGCGAATTGGGTGTATCAAATGAGCATACATTTTTCTGTTTTTCTTGGGGAGAAGGGATGTTTTATTGCGAAAGTTTTCGGACAACCTTTCGTAACTTAGGTGTTGTCGAGACCACTCATTACTCTTTCGAGCGCTCGTAAATGTCCATTAATATTGCTTGGTGAATAGGTTTATAAGTTATGATCACTCGGCGAATACCGGCCTTAAATGTATTTCTACCCAATGTTTTCGAGCATTTTTCTCTAAATCTATCAATTGTACGAAAAAATATGTGATTATGTGTTTTCAAAAGTACCTAGCCTCTGAGCAATTTGTAAAAAAACGAATTTTACTCCCTTTCTCATCAAAATTTGTTGCTCCACTCCAGATTTAGCCTACTTTTTAGGAAGTGTTGAAAACGTTAAAATGAAGCTCTGCACCAAAATTCAGCTTTGTTGGAAGTTTTTTGAAGTGAATATCTTCTTTTCCTGAACTATGTATCCCAAGAACTCACTTTTTAGCGTTTAGTTAATGATTTTGCACCTGCAAAAGTACTCTTTAGCAAATAAACTAGGGCTGGCGACGGGACGAGACTCTGCGAGACTTTTGTAAGTCTCGTCTCGGTCCCGTTAAAATCGAAAATTTTCAATATCGTCTCGGTCTCGTGTCGGTCTCGTATAATTAAGTCTCGTCTCCGAAAAATACAATTTTCGGACAACCTGTTGATTATTGGAACGAAATATTTTCGATTATAGTTTGAATATGTGCAGAAGAAAATAAATATTTAACTAAATTTGGATTTTTTGATTTATTATACTCTCTGTAAATTTCGGTCCAAATATACAGTCTCGTGCAGGTTGCTTAAAAGGCAATATCGTTTCGTCCCGTCTCCGTTTTGTGATGCGAGACCAAGACTTTTCTCGTCTCTTGGCCAGCCTTAAAATAAACACATAATCTAATAAATTTTGTCATGATTCCTGTGTAAATTCATTATGATATTGGAAAAGTAATTTGTTACTTGTAATTGCTGGAGTTCTTTAGTTAAAACTTGACTTAAGTAGTGAACTGTGTTTTAATTTTTCTTAAAAAAAGAGGAGGTAGGAGGAAGAAGGTTTATGCATGTATGACAAATAAATTGAAAATCTAAAATTAAGTACCGGTATTTTTGAATTTAGGAAGATGATTTTTTCAAGTATTCTACAAAATAATAACAAACTTTCTTATATCTAGTTTTTAAAATATTGGCCAAGTCATTTTCAAAATATGTATTTAGTTTAAAAAAAAAATCATTTTTTTTTTAATTTTGGTTCACAATAATGTTTATACTTTTTAGAAATTTTACCATAAAAAATGAAAAAATTTCATCTTACAGAACTATTTTCGAGAAAATCAAAAACCAAAAAAATAAAGGTTGTACCTACTAGAGGTACCAAAGATATCCAATTTTTGAAAATAAAAAAATTGTTAAAAAGTAGTTTTTCCTTATTTATTTAAAAAAAAAATTTCAAGAAAATCCTCGGATTAGTTTTGAGTTAAACATCATTTTCCTTTTTGACGAAAAAAAAATTCTTTTTGGTCTAACAAAAAAAAAAAATTTAAACAATGTGTGGGCATATTAGTCAAAAAACAGTATGTGCCAAGTTTGAAGAAAATCCATCCAGAATTGCGAGACCCACTTTTTTCGCGTTCTCTATTATAATCGTAATGTTAAGGAAAATGAATATCCCGAGTTCGGTTTTGTTTACGGATCCATAACTTACCATAAAGTACATATATCGCAAGTAAAAATAAGAGAATGTAAAAATTATATCGCAAAATAAAAAAAAAAATGATTTTTCTTGTACAGTCTTTATTTCTATAGATTTATAACTTCACATTTTTAAATTCTTGCTACAAGTTTACAAAAAGTATTAAAAATTCAATAAAATCAAAAAAGTACGTATACGCCCAAGAGTACCATTGTTGTTAATTTTGAATTTTATTTTTATGGTACTGTAGCTCTTTGTATTGGTTAAAGGGATTATGACATCTCTTTTAAAGTGAAACCCTTCATAAATACAAAAGATTGAGTGTTCTAATAGTCTGGACAGTCTAATAACTGAAGCTCACCGTCATGTCTGGGCCAAACGCATTTCTTTCTGAAGTATGAGGTCACCTTCTTCTTCTTTATTTTACCGGCGATTATCATGATCTTGAGGGTAATCAAAACTCTCCCACTCAACTGCTTCACCTAAGGTTCCACTTGTGAAGTTTATATCACCTATATTATATACTATTAATTGAATTGCACGCAGTCCAGGAAAATAAGATATTCACTTCGAACAAATTCCGAAACTGAATTTTGGTGGAAACCTCATTTGTTTTTCCTAGACATTTCCTGAAAAGTACACTAAATTTGGAGTGAAGCTAAATTTGTTTTCTAAATTACTCGTAAGCTATAGGATTTTTTGAAAAAAGGATACTTCTCGGGAGTGAAGCAAAATAAAAGAAACTTAATTTTTCATGATGGTGGTATTTCCCTTCCGGTACCTCTCTTGAAACTTGGTTGTTTAATAGAAAATATGTTTCCAAACATAACCACAAAAAAAAGTCCAGATTCAAATATATAATTAATATCCTCTAATATTACATTTTGTTGACTAAATATACCCCACCCAAATGTTTTTGACCGTTTTTCTTCAAATCTATCGAAAAAAGTGTTTTAATCTTTTTTGTGTAGAATTTTATTAGCTACAATGTTTACCTATAACTTTTTTTTAAAAAGGTTATAGCTTTCGAGTAGTTTTGAAAAAAGTGTATTATCCCGCCTAAAATTTTTAGCTCCACCCCAAATTTAGGGTAATTTTCCGGAAATGTTTAGGACACAAAAATGAAGCTTTCCACCAAAATTCAGCTTTGTCTGATTTTTTTTTGAAGTAAGGACATTTTTTTATCTAATTTTCCTCTACTATCAGTCACTTCACTTAAAACAAAAAATTAACTTCTTAATTTCTTTATTTTCGTAGTCATTTTGCCAAGTATTACAGTATTTGAAAAAAATAGCCTTGAAAAAAGCAACAAAAACTACTTTTTAGGGCTGGCCACGAGACGAGAAAAGTCTCCGTCTCGATCTCGGTCTCGCATGACGAGACCGAGACGAGACGAGACTGCCTTTTAAGCAACCGAGACGAGACCGAGACGAGACTGTATATTTGCACCGACATTTACAGAGAGTCTAATAAATTAAAAAATCCAATTTCAGTTAAATATTTATTTTCTTCTGCACATATTCAAACGATAATCGAAAATATTTCGTTCCAATAGTCAGTTTGTCCGGAAATCGTATTTTTCGGAGACGAGACTAAATTATACCAGACCGACACGAGACCGAGACGAGACTGAAAATTTCCGATTTTAACGAGACCGAGACGGGACTTACAAAAGTCTCGTCTCTACTACTTTTGATTCATTTTTGAGTCAACTAACGTGATTTTGAATTAATCACTCAAAAATGATTTCTTGTAATAAATACTGGTTAGTACCTAGAGGCAAACAATTTGAGCATACAATATTTAAAACAAAAGCTAAGTTCTTGTGTGCTAACAACAACGTTTTTTCTCTAAGTTAAGCAATTTTTGTATCTCACCGTTTTAAAGTGAGTTTCTAAAAATATACTGGCACTTGTTTAAAACTGATTTATAGAAATTTAATTATATGAACCTATAAGTAAATAATGGAGCTACATGAGCATTTTAGTTGATTGAAATATACAGATTAAAAAAATAAAATAAATATAAGAACAAAAGTTTCCCTTCGTCAATTTGGTATATTGCTATTGGCGAGGCTGCACTGAAATATTAAAAATATTCTTTGTGACTCGTTTGACAAAACAACAAAAAAAAAACACATCATAAATTGTTATGGGAGGCTGAAAATCCAAATATTTTATAAAAAAAACTTCATATCAAACACTTTATGATGTTGATTTCATCCACACGATAAAAAGTCAATTTCGAGATCTAACTGAATTTTAAAATAGAACTACTCCGACAAACTAGGTACTATAATAACACCAGGCACAATTTTTTGTTTTTTGTTTTTCCACCAAAGCTATCACAACAATGCCTCAATGCATGTCCTGGGGGCATAACTACTACTATACTTTTTTGTTTTGTTTTTTGTTGTTTAGATGATATTATCCGTCAATGTCAAATGCAGACGACGACGTCAGTTTCTATTCAAGAATAGTGAACAGGAGAGCTTGTTGGTCTAATACTCTATGTGCTTCTATGTATGTTCCCGTCTGATGACCTGACCAGCAATCACTATATACGAGCCAAATGAAGCCCAGTCCAACCCATAGCCAGCTAGCCTGTGGCGTCTGTGGCCACCTCTGGTCCTGACTCGCACATTCCATGCATTGCACACAAGACTCAACTGCAGAGTAACCATCAAGGAGGAAAATTTGAATTTAGGATAATATGAGAATGGGTGTGTGTGGCTAACAGGATTGAAGCGACTTTTGCCACCGCGTGTGTGAAGACGTGAATCTCAACTTTTCAACACACAAGCCTCACACATAACGGATATATACTACTTAATATTGTTGACATTTGTTAGATTGCCCATCAGGTTGACTATTGTTGGGGCACTGCTGACAGGACGAAAATATCAACAATAGAGGATATATATAGGAAAATGTTTTTTTTTTTTTGTTTGGATAGAATGGGAATGATGTATAAGCTCTCAAAGCTCACATTTGTGTAAAAGTAAGGTAGACTCCTGGAATGCACAATGACCGTTAGCAGGTAGGTGGAAAGGATATGTTCACACATAAACGCTGTACGATTATATTGAAGACTAATTGTGATCTTCTACGTTAGAAAGCTTAATTTTGTTTCCCTAAAGCAAAATTATCCAGAAACAAGAAACCCCATTGTCAGTTTTTCTCATTCTTTACATATACATTACACACCTTTCTCTGTCTCTGTACGTCTGAAGTCTGATGCTTTACACAGGACGACCAACCGATGAATCCTTCCATTTTATTCAACATCAATTACCCAGCTGTCATTCTTCCTTTCGTGTGTAGATTTTCAAAAGGCGGTAGTGATGAGAGGAGGGGGAAGGGTAGGTGGTGTGTATAGCCGGCTCCAACAACATTTTGTTCATGGCATTGTAGAAACAACAGAGTTCAGTGTTAATCAAGGGGCAACTGAATTCGAATTTACATGCTTTTTTAAAAAATAGAGAACTGGTTCTGGTAGACGTATTTTGCGGGGGAGGTGCGGAGGGAGGCTGTAGGTTGATAGACCCAGAGGGTATGCCATAATATATTATATCTAGAAATGTAAACGAGTAAACATGCAATAATCTCTTCGACAATGTGGTTTGATAGAAAATATACGGCAACATACATAGGTATTCTTTAAATAATGTTTTAAGGTCTAAGATTTTTTCTTAGGACAAAGTATTGGTTATAAAAAAGTAGGAAGTTGAATATTTTTTACCAAGTTGAAATCTGGAAATAAGGGAATTAAATCTGGGTGTCAAATTGAATAAAGATTCCTTATTTTAAAACGATCTCAATTTTTTTGTATTTACAAGATATTTTTCATATTCTCCTTGGACTACTTACTCGTAAGTTACCAAATTTTAAACTTTAAAATCTTAAAAACCCTTTTATAACCAAACTAACATTTTATAGAAACAACTCCGTGCAACCCAGGCATTCATTTAAGTATTTTTGTCTCGTTCATTTATAAGTTCCGAAGAAAATAAATTGTAAAATAAAGGGATATTTTTGAATCAGGACATTAATTGTTGTTTGAGGCAAATAAGAAACTTAATTTAGCAAAAATAAACCAAAAAATAGATAATGATAATGGTGTTTGCTTGTTAACATTTTGCGAACATTTGTGGGTATTTTCTCAATGGTGTAGTTAAGGTGCATGAGCAAATATGAGCTTAGATTAATTGAAAAACAGGCATTTTGAAAAAAAATATCAATTTGGAAATAAGAAAAAGCTTTGGGGCAGTTTTTGTTAACAATTGCAATTCTGAAGTTTTACCTAGTTCGAAAAACAGGCTGATATTTTTTTAAATTCATGTTACTAAGTTTTGTACTTGCTCTATAAGGAAAGGATTGGTTCCGTTCGGTTTTCAAAAAATGTAGATTTTTGTATCAAAACTAACATCACGATTCACGATGATGGGAGAAGATCAAAGTGACTTTCGTCAAGTCTTGGGTCAGTTTTTTTTCTGTGCGTCTTGCAGGTACATATCAAGGTTGAGTCTAAGTAAATGGATGAAATTTCTTCATGTTTGGTGAGAATAATTTTCATGATTCCCTAGAAGAAAAATGTAGAGTTTTTTTTTTCTAGTTCATCTAGAAGGATTACCTGCCATGCAACCTAGAAACCTGATTTTTTTAAATTTTGGAGATAGCAAACTTCTGGGGTATCTATAGCTCTGCGAACTTTGAACATTTTGTTAAAGGTACCTCTTGTTTACTTTTACCAAATATCTTAAAGTTTGAGGTGCCGGACGAAAAATATAGTGACCTATTCACAATAAATAGTTCATCGCAGAGATATTTTAAAAGTAGAATATGAAGTTACCTAGTTCTTGAATTCAGGAGGCGATATATTAAACTGAAATTTTTTGTGAAAATGTAATGTAATGCACGATACTGTCTGTCTTCTGGAAGTCTTAATTAATTACAGTTCAAAAAGTATTGAATTTAAAATTTTTCACTAGAACCACAACTTTTTAGAATTCAATTTTTTTTAGTATTGTATACAATTTTTTCATAATTAAGGGTCAATTTATGCACAGCCTATTAGAAACTGGATTTTGTCGTTTTATCTTAAATTGCTTTTAATTTTCATCATTCACTTCATTATAAATTTTTGATTCAGTAACTCGCCTTAAGTTAACTGGCTCGCTTTAGATCGTACTGGAAGCGTAGTGGAAGCGTAGTGGAAGCGTACTCTAAGCGTACTCGAAGCGTACTTGAAGCGTACTCGAAGCGTACTCGAGGCGTACTCGAACCGTACTCGAAGCCGTACATGAAGCGTACTTGAAGCGTTCTCGAAACGTACTCGGAGCGTAGCGTACTTGAAACGCACACGAATCGTACTCGAAGCGTACTCGAAGCGTACTCGAAGTTTACACGAAGCGTACTCGAAGCATACACGAATCGTACCTGAAAGGTACACGAAAAGTACACGAAGCGTACTCGAGGCTCACTCGAACGGTACTCGAAGCGTACTCGAAGCGTTCTCGAAGCGTATTCGAAGCGTACATGAAACGTACTCGAAGCGTACTCGCAGCGTACTTGAAGCGTACTCGAAATGTACTCGAAGTGTACTCGAAGTGTATACGAAGCGTACTCGAAGCGTACACGAAAAGTACACGAAGCGTACTCCAAGCATATTCGAAGCGTACTCGAAGCATACTCGAAGCGTAGTCGAAGCGTACTCGAAGCATACTCGAAGCGCACTCGAAGCGTACTCAAAGCGTACTCGAAGCGTACTCAAAGCGTACTCGAAGCGTACTTGAAGCATACTCGAAGCGTACTCGAAGCATACTCGAAGCGTACTCGAATCGCACTGGAAGCGTACTGGAAGCGTAGCGTAAGCTACTTTTGAGTTTGTTTTTGATATTTTTGTTTTTGCAACATGTTTTTTTTTGACAAACTCTATGGCTCATTTCTGGTGATAAAAGACGGCTATTGACCCATAAGTTATTTGATACGTCCGGAAAATTCATAAAAACTTGTCGTGGTATAATGAGTACTAGTACCGCCCAGTGGTCGAAATTCGACCATTCTCTATATATACTTGAATAAAAAAGATTTTAACCCACTGAACAACGTACACAAATTGTTTTTGTAATGCCCTGTAAAATATCGTACACTCCACCATGATCGTCCTCATTGCATGCCCAAAGCGATGATCATATAATTGTTTCTACTCTGGCATCTGGGTGTGTGAGCGAAAAATCGCGTCGTTGTTGTTTTTTTTCGATTTTTCTTTGTGCTTGTTATCACTGCACTGACGTCTATTGGAAAGATGGGATATTGAATTCGCCGCACAAACGAAAAGTGGTGGTGGCCGGGTGAGTTTGCAAGCGCTGTCAGGGGGTGTAACAGTGAAAAACTATATAAACTATAATTTAACTGCCTTAACGGCAAAATATAAACAAAATAATTAGTTTGGCATAGAGCGATTGCCCAAATCTTTGAAAAAATGCAAACAAAAATATAATATGTTTCCATTAAGACATTTAAAAAGGTGCGGGTAGAAATCACCTTTACGGATTAATATAATGATTATTGCAGATAACTAACGAAACAAACGGGAACCTTCAAAGAATTTGGTTGATTTAATTGTTTAAAAATTGCGAAATTCGCAGCGCAAAAGCCCAAGAAGCAAAGCTGAATATGCCCCTGCATTTTAATGGTGGATTTTGGGCGTTTTAGCTTAAACCGATTTCAATTAGTTAATAGTGGAAATCCCGTTTAAAATCTTTAAAGAAGGGTGAACAAATAAAGATATTGAAAATTGATATAATTTGGGAAAGTAGGTAAATAGATTGGGCCTAAGTCAAAAAGTTTTCAAATATATAATGCAAAATTGTGGATATGTTTTTCTACAAACCATATTTGTATTTAAATGACAGTTTTTAAAACCTTGAATTTAAAGATCCTTCGAGAAATTTGCGATACATTTCACATAGTAAATTGGGTGGGGCAACAGCTCGTGAACTGACTTACAACTCTCCACCATTCCTGTGTGCGCGTGTCGACAGGAATGGTGGTTACCTACAATTTTACCCCGAATCCGAACGGCTAGATAAGAAGCACTTATTCATGGCAAGCTATGCTCTTGGAGGATTTACCCTGAAAAAAAAACTTACGGCCGTGTGTCGCCACGCCGAATGTTTCGCGTTGGTTTGGAAGAACCTTAAGTGGGCTACACATAGTATAATATAATGTGTACCCCGCTTTAGTCCATGATTATTGAAACTGGGAAATCGTCGAATGTATTTACCTGTTGTTGATCAAATTGTTTTCAAAAAATCCAAAGTATGAGTTCCTAATCATGGATATCGCCCATAAACCAATTTTGGTTGATAAGCGTTAGTTAATTGGAGCGTGTAAAAGTCACATAATAAATTTAACCCCCTGTAAACAAACTGGCCCTAAGTCGTTTTCAAATTGCCGCTAGTTTATCGTTTTTTTTTTTAATAAATGTGATGTTGTGATGTTGGCTCCTAGCAGTACAGGTATAATAAATCGACGGTGTCAGTAATAAGCAAGAAGTTTAAAACAAACGTCAAAATTTATCCACTAGTCAAAATTTAAACGAGCACCAGAACAAGCTAAATTTTTACTGTATTCACCTCAGTAATGTCAAAATTTAGCCATGGCATTAAATTTAACGCAGCAAGAAATAAATGTCACATGACCTTAAATTTTTTTAAAAGAAAACATTATTTTGTAAGCCTTAGCGAAGCTAAGTCTGGTCGACGTTGGTTGGCAAAGACCGAATCACCAAATGTTGCTTGATTTGTTTCGGGTAAATTATGAAATCAATTATGAAGTTAATAATGCACGGAGAGCGACAATAATGAGTATCAAACAAATTTAATTTCTATTGACATTCGGAATAAAAATAAAATAAATGTAACAATCAATGCGCTCAATAGTATAACGAGTAAATATCTGGGGGTACCTACTCAATGACTGTACCTTACTCCTTAAAATAGTAAGCTAGAAGCTCAAATGTTCCAGAAAATAATAGCCACCATCATCACTGAAATTTTAAAGCTTCTAAACCAACCCGTTAAAAAGTAAAAATCAACGAAGCCCAACAGTCATAATCATAACTCATAAACATTGTAATCATTTTCACATTTCAACGGTTTTTTACGCTCCCAATCGGAGTTTCTTATGGAAGTCACTGTTAGTTCTTAAATTACCCCCTACCACGAGTAAAACACGAGAGCTATTAGATTTAACACATCGAAAATAATAATAAACACGATTTTAAATCAAAATAAAGTTCAGCCTTACGCCGCTCAAGAAGTTTAATGCTTTCTTGGCTTATGAAATTCCAAAATTTCAAACAGTTATAGAAACGAAAATAAAAAACTGCCATTAAGTCGAGCCCTGATCAATGTTTATAATATTAAACGTAATTTTCACGAAGGACTCTAGATTTTCCTAATCTGATGCACGAAACATTTTATAAAGGTGCACTTAAGAAATTAAAAGATTTTGAAAACTGTATTATGTTCATTCCAGGAGCTTACTTATTTCATTTACGGTTTAGAATAAAGTCGAATACCCACCTACCACGATTATTTCTCCAACATCAATAAAACAAACTAAGGTATATTTCTCATAAAATGATTTTCCCATTAACTCAATCACCCTTTTGATTAGAACTACACCCTTAATGGTGTTCAACATAGAAACTAAAGTGCTTACAAGACAAAAATAAATAAAAAAAAAACAAAGAAAAGAAAAGAATAACAATAATAATTACAACAACTTTCCAAACAAAGCCGGGTGTTGAAAAACTTTTCTTCGACAATGCCTATAAGCATATACCACCATCACTCTTTCTATACAGTTTTATATACTTTGTTTCAACTAAAACTCGCATGCAATGCTTGTAAAAGTTCCTCAAGACCCACAACGAACTTGTATACCAAAAACCGGAAAAACAACATTTATTAACAACATGATTGTACTTCCCGTGGCTAGACCGAGAGACTTATTGAAACTATATACGTATAAACAACATCCTTTCCATGGAGTAATATTCACTATATATCGTACTTTTTTCTGTATACAACCATCGTTGTTTACATGCAAACACTGCTCAATATAAATACATTCCTACTTGAAGCCCATTAAAACGTGCAATGAAGGGCATTGAAGTGTACCCTTTTGGAACCAAGAAAACCTTTTAAACTAAATGTTTATGTATGTTTGGTTGTATTGAAATAGCCCATAGCTCGGCAATGACTTTAAGTAATTGCCACCAGTTAAAAAGAATAATTGGCGTTCCCAATTGATTTGCAACACAGGTAACCAAAACTAATTAATTTCTTTCTTGGTCATTAATATCAATCAATGTCCTTTCGCCGCATTCGTCGTCATCCACGATGAAGCGATGACCGGCAAAAGCGACCGGCTTCGTCTCCTATGAGGCTACTTATATTCTTTTATACCTATTCACCTACCTACAATGTGGGAAGTGATGGAACAAAAATAAAAAAAAATGCAAAGTATGGCGAGCCAACACTGTCCTAAAGGACGCCACCGATCAGCCATCGTCCGTCTGCCGTCGTCGGGTGAATCACTGAGCTCTGGTGTTCTTTGCAAACCATTAAATGTCAGAAGATATTCGGAAGGAGGCTTGTTTTATTTATGGATTTTGACATGACAAATATTTTTGTTTATTTCAATTGGGGGCTTGATTTTTGTTTAAGCAGCATACAGGGAGGAGTTTTCATAAATTAATTTAAATTTATGGTCTGATTCAGTTAAATCTGATTCAAAGTATTTTATTCGTTTGTACGACTGTATGTTAGGTAAGAAAATCACAAATTTTTATAAGATTTTAAATATGTATTTAAAATCCTTTCCGCGTTCACTGTGCACTGTGCACTAAAAATCATACGATTATAAATCTCATTGTGAAAATGAAACAATATTTGTTAAATTTGATGTTTTTTTTTTCATAGCTCAAGAATATTTATCACACAACAGCTTGTGGCATCATAATCAATGTCCACCTTCACCGGATAGATTCTCCTTCCGTTTAAAAAAAGGATACAACGAAAAAAACTTTTTTTCCAGGAACGTTTTATGCAAGTCAAAAAGAATACTTTTCCATCATCAATCATTTGGCCACTTAATAAAAATCCTCTCTAACACTCTGCTTCTTGTTTTCACATCCGCAATGCAAATCACAACATTATTTGTCTTGCCAAGGACTCAAGAGTGTACTTGCGCGCGTATCCTGTATTTTGTAAGAAAAAAAAAAAAAACAAAATAAATTGTGACACATTCAAAATGTGAAATAGAGTCGCTTAAACATATCTCTACGCCTACCTACAAACAGATATTTATTTATTTATATGTATGTATGTGTATTCGAATATGTTATGTTGAACTTGTTGATTTTTTTTGCTTTTTCCTAAACTGGCTGCCAAAAAATAATCGAGACCAATGAATAAAGGTAGAGAGCTTGACTGCTTCAAGGGAGAAATACATACATACATACATGTATGTATGGTGTGGGTGCTCATGTAGGTACTATAGACAAAAAAAAAACTGGCAAACAATGTTGGGCTATATTTTTATTCATCCGTAAAAGTCACAAACTATTTTGTTAACATAACAGAAACCTTATGCCAACAAGTAGTAGTATAGTATCTGACAATTACAAATGTTCTCCGGAGAAATAAAAATGCCAAAAATTGCCCATATATCGGAGAGATATTCCACGAAATAAAATTTAGTCATAATAAAAAGTAGCACATTGTAGAATTTTAATGGTGCCTTGCCTAGACAGTTTATTATGTTTTTGTCGTAACAAAAGTGATTGAACGTTAAAATTATTATTAATAACGAGGATAAGATAAAGTCGCCCGAGAATTGGTTTGTTCCATACGCCATTGGTACTTTTTCTAGAAAAACGCATTTAAAGGTTTGCGTACTTGGTATTCCAAATTTGTGTGATAGGAATTTTTTTAAATTTTTATTTTTTTAACTTGAAGTTAGTCTTATGAGGATTTCACCTATCAATTTTCAAAGTGTTTTGCCAAGCCGTTAACAAGATATGTTAATTAGCGTAAAAGTCCACTTTTTTGACTTGTTTCCCACCTCCTACATTTTGTAAATGATTTGTTTTCTATACACGTGGAACACAAAAAAATGGATATGGCACAAAGCAATTCTCATCAAATGTTTATTTGAAAAGTAAGAAAGCATGGAGTTGGATGATAAAATTTGAAAAGAAAATCGATTAGATCTCTTTTTCAATAAAAAAATATATAATTTATATCCTGCATTTATTTAAATAAATTGGAAAAATAAGCTGGTACTGACATAAGGATACCGCTGGCTGGGCACAGAACGAGGTTCAGATGAAACTGTGTCCTTTACAAAAAAAAAAACTCAAAAGCATCCGCGATCGCAGGTCCTTTCACCTTGGTAGTCAACTTCAAGCCACAACTAGCTGATTTCATACAATCGTCTCCCAATACCTACACAACTGTAATGGAGGTCCCAACTAACATTTCAGCTTCGGTTCGGCTTAATAGAATAGGCTTTACAAGTTCCATAAGACATTTGTAAAGTTTACTTAGGCATAAAAAGGAGAATGTTATACAAGCTAATATAGCTTGAATACGTGATTTCGGAAAATTTTCTTATAAACTTATTCGCAGATCTTTTAAAAGTAGCAGATTGTATAAAAGCCTAAAGAAGCTGATACGAAGTTTTAACGAGCGATATCGGAAATTTGAATGACACTTCAACTTGACAGATGGCTTCGGACATGGTTGTATAAAAGTGAAATACAAGTCTTATAGAAGGTGAACAAAAATAAATAAAAAAAAACGAAAGTTACATTTTTATTTTTTAATGTGATTTTTACTTCATTTTATCTGAAATCAAGTATCAAATTCAATTATTTATTAATTATAGTATTGAAAACAATTATAAAACATAAATTATATTTTTACCTCACTAGGGATCGAACTCGGGAACTCCTACGTGACAGTCCATCACTTTTTTTTTTTTTTTTTTTTATTTAAATTCATTTTTATTTTTATATTCAACTTAAAACTATCTTAATGCTAGACAAAAATTCATAAAAACTAGCCTACTTATCAATATCTTACAACTAACTTACTGGCCCTAGGCGGGCGCTCTAAGTTAAACAATGTCTTATTACTAATGCCTTTCGGCCTAAGAACTAATAATTCACTAAAATCTAACTGGTTTTATTTTTCACCAAGAAAGATTGAAAAAAAACTTGGTGTACATATCATTTTTTATTTTTATATACAACTTACACACCTCCTAAAAAATAACTTAAAACTAATTAAAACTACTTAAGTCTACCTAAAGCTACTATAAAACTACTTACAACTACCTTTTTTTTTTTTTTGTGCCACCCCGACTGTCCCTACTTAAAACTAATAAACCTAAAACTATGTAAGTCGGCCAAGACCAAAAAGCTAAGTCAACTTTCATCATTATTTTCAGCGTTAAGCCAGACACAGTCCTACGATGACGTCTCGACTATAAAGAAGTCGCCTATCCACAGTTCTACGGCAGACGTGGTAGATTAGCGGAACCGCCTCTCTATCTTGTATCAGCCCCCGACTGTCTAGATAGAAGAATGCGTTAGGTGGAATATAACCGCTCAAACGCACACTCTCAAAGTATTCGTTGTTGGGGTAGTAAGCCCCAAAAATTAAGCTATTAGCCGAGGACATCGCTCTTGCAATGTGACCCCGAATCAGCTTGAGTATAAAATTATCGATTCTGTTAATGTTGGCTCCATTGTATAGCACCTCGTTGGAATAATAATGTTTGTACTCCGACTCTGGTGTTCTGTGTAATCCAAGGCAGCGTCGAAGACACTGCCTCTCAAACACCCGAATCTTTTCCATTTGAGATGGGGCAACGTTGAACCACACCGGGCATCCATAGGCAATTATTGGCCGGATGAGGGCCATGTAGCAAATCACCTCAACCCTGCTATCAAGACGGCTGCTATAAAACAACCGTTTTGTCAGGGCAAAAGCTCCCCTGGCCCTGGTCAAAGCAGCACTTATATGTCGGTCGAAATACAAATACTGATCCATCCGGATACCAAGGTACTTTACTACACTTTTACTCGCCAGTGGATGTCCATGTGGCCCTACGATCACCAGCTTGCGCCAGTTCTTTCTTGTATCCCTAGGGGCTCCATGCAATGGAGTCCTGAACAGAATAGTTTCGGATTTCTGGACGTTGATTTTCAACTTCCAGTCATCACAATATCGCTGAATCTTGTCGAAGTCACGTTGCAAAAGAATTCTGATGACCTCAACTGTTGGAGCCGTTCTGTACGCAATTGGATCGTCGGCATACGCTATGGCATGGGCTACACTAGCTATCAGATCGCTGGTGTAAATACTGAATAGAATCGGTGAGTTCACCGCTCCCTGCTGAAGACCATTGTTAATTTCGAAGGTTGCGGTAGAAGTTACATTGCAACTTTTGACAACAAACTTTCTACCATTGAGCATATCATAAAGCATATATAAAAGGGGTTTACTTATGCCAAGTCTGGCTAGCTTTAGATAGAGACATTCTAACCATACGGTGTCGAAACCTTTCTCCAAGTCAACCAGACAAGCACCCGTACACTGTCTTTTAGATTTGTTCCATTGGACATCAGAAACGTGCTTAGACGCGGCATGAATGGTGTCATGTCCCTCCTTAAAGCCAAACTTATTGTCCGGTATGATATTGTTGTCCTCCGCCCACTTGGACAGAGCTCTATTTATAACTTTCTCAAATACCTTACTGATACTTGGAAGAAGACTTATCGACCGGAGATTCGCCGGATTGGAGTTGTCCTTTCCCTTTTTTGGGAGAGGATGAACCACAGCTGTCTTCCACCGCCCTGGATAATATGCATTTTTCAGAGCATTGTTAAACAGTGTGGCATAAATGTCAACTGCTTCCTGAGGCAGATGTCGCAGTACAACGTTGGATATACCATCGATACCTGCTGACTTCTTTTTCTTTAATGAAGCGAAGATGAGCTGGAGCTCAACTTTCGAAATTAACAGGGAATTAGCCCCGTTTCGCTCGGCGATGATGGTAACCACTCAACCATATTAGATATAATTTGGAAGATGCAAAAACTTAATCAGTCTTTTCCTTTTTTAAAAATTTAAATTTTCCTTAAATAAATCCGAGCTTCTATAAAAATGTTCACATATGAACAAGATTTCTTTAACTCTCTTACACATTTCGCGTGAGGAAACAAATGTACCTAAACGATTTGTTTAGCAGTCCCCTTGCTCCATTTTCATTTCAATAGTCGTAAAATAAACTAAGTAATAATGCATATTTTTGATAATTTCAATCCGAAAAAACACGGCCACTTAAGCACGATTAACAGAAACAAGGTGTGTTCATTAGGGGTGTGACGTTACAGTCATCTGCTTATGTTTGGAGAAAAGAAAAATAATTAACTTTATTTGATTATTATTATAATTTTTTTTTTTAAACTGCTCATTAAGAATTTAAAAACAATTTTATTTAAATACTTAAAATAATTATGGTCTTCACTTTAAATAGAACAAAAACATAAAAGCTGAACGTGACGTCACATTAATACCCAGATATACGAGAATGCCGAATGTTTTGTTTATCTGATGAGCATAAACCTCGTTTCTGTTTATCGTGCATTGAAGCTTATAGATTTGTTCGTGTTGTTGTAATGCCTAAAGAAAAAAACTAGCCGGCGAACCAAACAGCTGATATCAAAAAGAAATCTAAGGCTATCCCAAAAATTTTCGGATCTGTTTGGATTAAGGCTCTCCCAACCCAACGCGGAACATTCGCTATGCAGGGCGAATCATTCACAATCATAAAAAATAAATGACAAATAAATAATGCTAAACAAAAAAAAAAAAAAAAACTGCTGTTGGCGAATGTTCCGCGCAGCTTTCGGGTTGGTTTGGGAGAGATACTATACTTCATACTTACAGCTGATATCTCACCTGTTTATTTTCTTGGTTTTCATTTGGTTTGGTTACATACACGGTTTTGGTCGTTCGAAAACGTATCAGATGCTAAAGTAGATACCATATGTCTGCCTACCAACCGAACGTGGCCATTCTTTTATGATTCTTTAGTAAGACTTAACAAGCCAAATCGAAGTATTCAATAAAGCTTATTGAAAATGGTTACAGAAAACTTTAAAGGGCAGCACCTTATATAAAAATTTTATGCAGCCTTTTTAAAGTGACATCTTTAATCATCTTCTGTAATATCAATTTTAGAACCCTATTCGAGTGACACCTCGCAAACTCAGTAAGTCTTCATTTTCTTATTTCTATTCGGCTTTAAAGAAGTAGTTATCCAGCTCGTTACATGTATAAGAAATTTAATTGCGGCACATCAATATTTTTAAGCTAACAGGAGCTGAATTGTTAGTTGGGGTGGCACAAGCGAATACTAAAATTTTGTTTGTGATCATTGCCCCACATACATAGCATTTCTTTAACAAAGGTGCACGTAGGACAAACCAATTCTCAACTTTCTTAGTATTTTCTCTACCCCTTGTTGCCGTGACATGCACGTGGAACAAAACGATTCTCACAAAGAACTGCGAAAAATTGTATGGAAAAATTGTCCCAAAAACCAAAAAATGGTTTATGGCACCAAACAATTCTAAAAACTGTTGATTTTGGTAGATATGGAACAAAATCGATGTTCGATATCTCGGGATTGGAAAGCCATAGCGTGAATCGGATTTAGAAAGAGCATACAAAATTACCATAGAATCCATTCCTAACTCAAAAACGACGAAAGTGGCGTACGGAACAAAAAAATTCTCAGGCGACGATAAAATGTAAAACATTCAACAACACTTTGTACCTACCAACTTTTAATTTGATTTTATCACCCTTGCTATGTGCCTTTTAAATATTGACAGCGATCTGCTTAAATCAGTTCAAAAAGTATATTTAAATATGTATATTTGAGATTTAAAAAAAAATCAATGTTTCTTAGCTAGTCTTATGGTTTTTAATAAAAATGAGGCTTTCAACGTTAAAAGCACTTAAATTAGCATTTTATTTTTTTCTGATAAAAAGAGATATAAGAAATCCGTAGGTAAAGCCCTTTCCTAAGTAAAGTTATTTTTTGAGTTTATAAAATTTTAAAGTTATTTTTAAAAATGTTCTTGATACAATATATTTTAAAATATGTATATTATTTTGATATAAGAAAAAAAATTGAAAAAGAAAAAAAAAAAACCCAAGTTAAAACAAAAATCATACATTTTTTTTTTAAATAATAAATAATATAATTGCTGTGTATCCCTAGATGTTATTGAACGTGGATTCCTTCATGATAGTCACAGGCGACCCAGAGTCTACTTCGAATGAGCATGTATGGCCGTTGATGACAACTGATAATAATTTTTTCTTTTGGTTGACCAAGGGATTCTCCTCGAGACGTCAAAAAGAGACTTACGAGCAAAAACTGAAAGACAAAAAAAGAGGTTATTTTAGAGGACATATTCGATTTAACAAAAGCTCTAAATATTCAAAATATATAAAAAAAAAATCCGAAATCATTTTACCAACCTACGCTTTATTGTTGTTATAAACTTATTTTCAATTAGAAAAGGTATACTTTAGGAAGTTAAACAAGCCATTTGTTGCTTTTAAAGGTAGAAGATTGGTTTAATGTTAAACTATATTTAAAAAAAAAAATTGATTAGGAACCAAATTTTATTAATTAAAAAGGGCACAAAAATAGGAACAATTAAACTATACTTTATGTTGTTTTAAATTATACCAAAGAGTCGACTCTCGCATTAAAAAAAGGTTTTGGAGCCGAATCCCATTCTAAAAGTGATTTAAAGCCGGTTTTAATATTGCTGAAAATTTGGCGCAAGTGACTTTTCATTTTTAACATTGAAAATGTTTATAGGCTCGTTTTGCACAAATTATGGTGTTACCAAAATGAATAAAGTACAAATGAATGCAAATGAAAATGAACTTAAGCGTAGTAGGGGCATTTGGCGAAAAATTTGGTTGGTGATACCACAGAAGCTACCTAGAAAATTTAAATGAACATATCCTTGTAAGCGATGAACCAGCAGCGTATCGTATTGTTGGTTGGGCGATGTTTCGTGGTTGTGCAATTTGCTTGTGCTACCAAAGAAGTAAGAAGAGAATGAAAGAATGAAAAATAAACGATGACGTACATGTTTGTAGGTATTTTATTGGCAGAGCACAACTACAGCAGAGAATCGCATTTTCGGTTGATATGTTGTGTTGTGTACAGTCACAGTGCGTGTTTACAGAGGTTGGTGGGTAGAAAAGGAACCGAGGATAAAGGGATACATAAAAATTTTCACAAAAAAAGTAACTTTTCTACAACAAAAAAAAAAACTTTTTTACAAAAAAAAAATAACTTTTTCACATAAAAAAAATAACAAACAAAATTACCAACTAAATTTTATACATATTTGCGCTCAGCCCGGGCTTACACAATTATGTTCGACGGGCGCCTTTGGGGTCCTGCAACCAACTAGTCTCCGATATTAAGATTTTAAAATACTTCATTAAGCCAGACATAAAAGATTAATTGAAAAAAAAAAAAAACAATCTACTGCATCAAAACTTTCTAAAAAAAAAAATGAAAATCAATTTGAGTTAATGTTCTTCTACCTCCCTAATTGACTTAATTATTCAAAACTTTATACGGAAAATTGATGTGGTACAAAAGTTGTAATTTAAGATTCTTGGTAGCATATTCTCTACATATAGTAGAGGATTAAATAGTTGTAGATATAATAGAAAATTTAAAATTTAGTACTTTTTGAATTATGACTAAAAAGGATGAGCATTTTGTGACGCCGCAACGGACAAGTACAATCGTTCCTAGTTTTATTTTTTTCTTGGATTTCAATTTAATAATCTATTTTGTAGCTCGTACCTCTGGAAAAATAGAAGTATTATACAGTAGAAGCCACTTATAGTCACAAGAATATGAGAGACAAATGTGGCTGTTCATGTTCCTAATTCTGAAGATGGTTTGTCCCAAACATTTCTGAATGAGCTGAAAAATTAAAGCAGGGATGACTTAAATTTGTTTGCAAACTTAATCAGAAAATGTTGTACAAATTCATTTTAAAAATGTGATTGAGTTAATAGTCGTTTCGATTTTTGTTGATACAAAATTCTACAAAAGACCATCGGCATTTTGGGCCCACTTTCAAAGTTGCTCAACAGTGACCAAACCTATGTCAAATGAAAGGTAGTAAGGTTTACATAATTTGATTATATGGCAGCTCAGTTCAAATTGAGCGCGAACATGGTGTTTCGGTGGGTTTTATAAAAAAGTACTAAAAAAAAAAAAAATATTATAAAAAGATGGCAACACTTATAAAAAAGATTTTTACGTTTTTTGAAATTTAGAGACCTTTTCTTGCGTAATAATTTTAAATAAAGTCATTTGTATCAATAGTTTTCGAGAAAATCACTTTCAAACTAAAAAATGTCGAAAAAAAAGTTTTAAACAACAGTTGAAAACTGATTTTCTTAACAATAATGAAACAAAATTCTGAATTAATTCTTACCATTTAATGCCACTATTAGTCCTTAATCGAGATAGAAAACTAGAAGGTTTTATCTCTTTTTGTTTTTGAGAAACAGATTTTATCATTTCAAGTACATTAATGAAACCTACTATATGTCATAATGCAAGCTTTTGATGGAGTGTACCCACCTTCAAATCAAGGCCGAAAATGGTACAGCGATAATAAATTCAAGGCGAAACACAAAAAGGAGGTTTCGTTCTCGATAGCTATTTTGTTGTAACAAAACGTTGATGTTGTTTTTGATAACTAAGGTTTCGTTTGGTTCAATGTTTTTGTATCTTGTGTTGTAGACCGCAGGCAGGTAACCAACAAATTCTTTTTAAATGAGACAAGAAAAAAATAAGTTAGTACAATAACTATAATACATAGATAATAATAATAAGTATAAAGGAATTGGTATACAAATATAGTAATAGGAAGCTATGGCAGAACATCGCTGTGTTATCTGTCTGCGCTCGCGTGAATGCAAGCAGTAGCGGATCTAGGATTAGGCTCTGGGGGGAGCTTGGTAGATCCAGTTTGAGACATTAATGGCTAGTTTCACAAATTAAACAATTTATGTTTATTTAAACTTAAGTTCAGCACTTGATTCGGTTTCAAAGTAAACCTTGAACTTAGATAATTCTGTAGTTCTAGTTAAACGAATGTATTCTGCCATTTAAACTTCATAGCCTAAGAGCCCGCAGCAAATTTTGGGAGTGGATTGATAACCAAAATATGAGTATGATGGTTTGTAGGTGCATATATCGCGGTATCAAAAACAACCGTCTCTCAGGGTTCTTGTTCAGCCTTTTGCGGGGGTGGAGGTTTGAAAATAGCGATTTTCCAGTTATTTTGTCAGAGGTATTACCACTTTAATAAATTTAAAAAATATATTAAAAAAAACATCATAATCTTGGCAATTCGAGCAATAGAACTCAAAATATAAGCTTTTTAAGAGGACCTTATCGTCTTTTTCTTGGAGAGTTATAAAACACAAAAAATCAACAAAACAAAATCTCCAAAAAAATCGATTAAGGTTCGCTTAAAAACCTAATATCTTGAGTTCTATTGGTCGAATTGCCAAGATTTTGACTTAAAGGAAATGACAGAGCATCACATTATTATAATTTATAAATTTATTGAATTGGTTATACCTATGAAAAAATAAACTGGAAAATCGCTATTTTCAAACTCCCACCCCCGCCAAAGGCTGAAAAAGAAACCTGCCAGACGGTTCTTTTTGATACCGCGATATATGCACCTATAAACCATCATACTCATATTTTAGTTAGCAATCCACTCCCAAAATTTGCTGTAGATTCTTGGTCTATCAGTGCAGCGTTCAGAACACTTGATCGTAATAATCATTCTAAAATCTTATTGATAACTGCCATTTTATAATAATAATAAATTATTATATTTCTTTCTATTTGAAATTATTTTTATTTTTAATGTTTTCGAGTGACGAGGAAATGTAACATTCGTTGTGAGAGTGAAAAGGGAAAAACGCTTCCCTTGAGAACAAATTATTTTAACTATTGTGACGATGTTGATTTTATTTTATAATTTATATATTTTAATAATTTATAATTGAATTTTGGCATTCCCACTTTTCCTTTTAGAATAGCCTTGTTTTTTGTGCATTTATATTAGCTTCTATCCCCGGTTTAAAATGATTTCAATATTACATACAATAACATCTGTAGTATTTAACATTTAAAATATTTTTAAGATAGAAAAAA